>VOQK01020373.1:9504-20255 GCA_015052645.1 Benitochromis conjunctus
AGCGCAGTTAAAGCGAAGTCACATCGCAAAAACTGATGCTCATTACGTTTTAATTTCAGCTGTCTAGTTTTATGACTAGCTTTTAAACACAAGATACATACGATGCATGCCACTATTTGAGCGTCAATAAAAAATAAATTGTGTTTTGATATGAAACGTCTTTCTGAAATGTGCATGCTTTTTTTTTTTATTTGGCATTTGAATAAAACTGATTTGGCAACCAGACTGGATCATAACTCTTATCTCATTTACAACACACTTTTCTACTTTAGTCTCAGGAGACTCACAAATATTTTTCTTTCTTCTGGTCAAAAGCCACATACTACACTCTTACTATACTTATGATTACAGGGTTTTCTTTTTTTTTTTCTTTTTTTTTTACAGTAAAGCCAGGAGTGTGTCCTCGCAGGCGCTTTGGCTACGGAACATGTGCTGAATCTTGCTTTAATGACGGTGACTGCCCCTATAATGAAAAGTGCTGCTCTAACGGATGTGGACGTGAGTGCATGGCTCCATACATAGGTGAGATACAAAGTGACAGTTATCTACAGGATATCTGTTATTATATCATCTACAATAGGTAGAAGAAGTCAGAAAAGGCTGTCTCTAACAATTGTGTCAAAAAAAAAGAAAATGTTTAATTTCATATACGTTTACTTGAGATTGTATGAAACATGAAATGGTGAGGACTTAAAAAAAAACAAAACATGTTACTCTACTTTATGACCATGTGTTTCTTTGTGTACTGCAGACCAAAGACTTACTCCTGTATTGTTGTATTGGACTGTATAAGTTTTGCCCGATATTTGGGAAATATAGTGTACACGTTGGGTGGAAAATGGGTGGAAAATGAGAGATTAATCAAATGGATCTCCAGGAAACTCATACCTTATTCGAGAAGAAGAAAGTGCAGTAACATACTTCAGAGAACCAGAGTGGGCCACTGCCTAAAATACAATAAAGTGTTTCACAGTTTTCAGAAACTCTTAGAAGAGATTTTGATTCATTTGCTACAATTCAGGATTCAATAAGGTCATGGGATATCTTTCAGAGGGACAAACTAGCACATTCTCTGGTTAGAGTTTGTGGTCTATACTCATTTCTCTTTCATTTCAGTAAAGCCAGGAGTGTGTCCTCGCAGACACTTGGGCCACGGACGCTGTTTTGAATCTTGCGCTAATGACAGAGACTGTCCCTATATTGAGAAGTGTTGCTACAATGGATGCGGACATGAGTGCATGGCTCCCTACAAAGGTGATAGATGCGTAAAGTAGCCAAAGCCCTAATAGTACTTCACCAAGTGGTTAAAGGTATTTTGTAACTAATCATATTTTTGGCTTTGGTGTATCTGTGAAGGCTGGCTGCTGCCCTCTGCCTGAAAGCACCCCATGTGTGCTGGTCAGTGTCCAGGAGAGCAGAAGTGCTGCAGGACAACCTGTGGTCATGTGTGCAGTGAGACCCACTGATTAGAAAGTATCAAGTCAATCTACATTAAACATCTTTCAACATTTACTGTGGCCTTCTCTTCATTTTTTTCTTTCTGTAATATTATTAAGACTTTCTTTTTCTGATGATCACAGATGTTTTTGTAAAGGCAGACTGCGTGGCTAGGCGCTTGATTTTATACGTCTGTGACAACAGGACTGAAAAAAAAACCCCACCTCAATTCAGAGAACAGGAAGTGTGGCTCCCTACCTGCTCCTTTTACCTAAAACTACTTCAAGACAAGTGATTTCCTGTTCCTTTAAAGTTAATATGCATTACTCTTAGGGATCTTTCTTTGTATTTGTTGTTTTTCAGATATGACACCATACTGGAAACAGTTTGTGAGAGTATTTGGATATCCTGTTTAGGATGACGTTTGAATTTAAAAACATGTTGAAGTCACTCTGACATAATGTATCTCTGTATCTGATTGTTCGTAGTAAGGAGATAGAAAAGAAGCAATAATCTCTTCATGTGAACTCAGAGGCTGCAGAGAACAGTGAGATATCAAATGAGAATAACCTGATTTCATTACAGTTTCCTCACAGTAACATCATGCCTTAATGGCAATATGGCTGCACTATGATGTAATGGAGTTACAGTTTCAAACTTCCAGAAAACAAAGAAAAATAATTCTCAAAACACAGATCGAGTTATTGCCACAGCTCATTGTACAGCTTTGTACAATGAGCACAAAGGTTGCTGTACTGTAACCTAGGTAACAGAGTTAAGAAGCAGGTGGACCAGCATCTTCAGCAGGTGAAACCTCAATTGCTCGTAGTGGATGTAGCTTAGCAGAGGAGGGAAAATATGAGTGACCAATACTAAACCGATTAAATGTTCAAACTAGACCTGCAAAAAAAGAAATAAAATAAATAGAAACAGCAACACTGCTATCACCAAAAATGGTATTTTAAGCACAGCTATCGAGCCAGAGTTTTTATATTCAGTGCATGCCTAGTTTAGACACAGCCCATTGGTTTACATAAACAGATATAATATGATGATATTCCACTTATAGTCGCATGTAAAGTTTGAGCAAAAGCTAAGAAACAAGTCAAGATAGCAACACCAAATATTTATCTGACAATCGCCTTTCTTACAGAAAACATGACTTGTGTTTGTCACTTTGTGGTGAAAGGAAGCAGCCGCGTCAACCCTTATTAACCCTTCGTGTGTGATTGCCGTGGGAAGTAAAGTATCTTGAATTGGGCTGTGAGTGATATGAATTTAAAGTTTTGGCCCGTCAAGCTGTAGCTGTGGTCTGTATGTATGGGCCCTCCTCCACAGCAACCTCAAGCTAACAAGCTAATTAATAGAAGGCAACAAAAAGGAAAGCTTAAGTGGGAGACTGACTATCCTGCACCTTTACACCACAGATAAAATACATTATTAACACATCCAAAGCAAATGTAACACTTTTTTCTGTAATTGGTAGCATTTAACAGCATCCAGGATTATTAAGGGTAATTTTGTGCTGAGGATGTTTAACACTGTCGCAGATTTGATTTGATTTAAATGATACCTCCTCGTAAAGCAAAACACTGAGCTGTTTCCATTATTCCTCTTCGTTCTGTGCAGGGGAGGAATTTTAAGTGCTTAAAAAGGGTGAATCAGAATTAACTAGCGTGAACATTTCATAGTTTGTGAGCACACAAAAACTGCAGAAAAATGCTGAAATCCTACATGTGGTGCCACACAATGAGTCGCCACATGTAGGATTTCACTCACTCCATTTGGAAAGCTCTGTTCAAACAACAAATTAAAATCAATCATTGACTTATAGTCCCATTAAATCAATTTTAACCTGTACTGTATTGTAACAGTCACTTATTGTATTTTTCCTGCCTCAACGCTACACATCCAAAGTGCAGTGACTTTTATACATAGAAATTCCATCCAGTACTGCAAAATGTGCTGACTGTTTACATCCCGCCCTCAGCCAATGCTGTGGCAGCGTGTGAGTACACTCCACAGTCTCTCAGCTACAGATGGCACAGCCGCAGTCTATTATCTCTGGGGACTTCAATCATGCCACACTATCTGCCACTCTCCCTAACCTCTCTCAGTATGTTGACTGCCATTCAAGAGACAGCAAAACTCTGGACCTATTATTTGCTAATACAAAGTAGGCTTACAGCGCATCACCCCTCCCCCTGCTTGGCCACTCAGACCACAACCTGGTCTTTCTCCACCCCACTTACACCACCATGGCGAAGAGGAAACCCCAAATGGAGAAGATGATAAGGGTGTGGTCTGAGGAATGCAGTGAGGCTGTGAGAGACTGTTTCGAATGCACAGACTGGCAGGTACTCTGCAAGCCTCACGGTGAGGACATTGACGCCCTCACCCACGGCATCACGGACTACATCAACGTCTGTGTTGAGAACACTGAGCCTGAGTCTGGAGAGGGTTCCTGAACTGTGGAAGACTTCGTTTGTGGTTCCGGTGCTAAAAATCGCACACCCCAGGGAGCCCAACCACTTCAGGCCTGTGGCCTTGACTTCTCACCTGATGGGAGACCATGGAAAAGCTCATCCTGCTCCACCTTTGCCCACTGGTGAGCTCACCGATGGACCCCCTGCAGTTCACCTACTGGTCTGGAATTGGGGTGGATGACGCTGTCATCTACCTGTTACCACTCTCACCTAGAGCAGGCAGGGAGCACTGTGAGGATCATGTTTTTTGACTTCTCCAGTGCTTTCAACACCATCCAGCCTGCACTACTGAGAGGGAAGCTGAAGGTAGCCGGAGTAGGCAAACAGCTGACTGCATGGATCATCGACTACCTTACCAACAGACCACAGTATGTGAGGCTCCATGAGTGTGTGTCCGACGTGGTAATCTGCAGCACGGAGGTGATTCTCTCACCCTTCCTGTTCAGCCTGTACACTTCGGACTTCTGTTATAATTTGGACCATTGCCACCTACAGAAGTTCTCAGATGATATGGCCATTATCGGATGCGTATCAGATGGAAATGATCAGGAGGGGTCATCAGTGACTTTGTTGGCTGGTGTGAGACCAACTCGCTCCAAATCAACGCCAGCAAGACAAAGGAGATGGTCATAAACTTCAGGAGGAAGTCCTACAACACTGGTAATCATCCAAGGAAAAGACATTGAGATAGTGGACTCTTCCAAGTATCACGACACACACGCACGCACGCACACACACACATCATACTGCACATAACAATTTCATCCAGTTTGGATCATATATCTGAGTAATTAAAGAAATCCCTTAGTTGACTTTTTTTTAGTGCAAAGTGTAACGGGAGGGTTGTGTATCCATTTGCCAATGACAATTTGTGCTATTATAGAACATAATTAGCATTATCGTTTTGACATTTGAATTGCGATATGGGGTCACAGGCAGGGAACAGAAGCTTCAGAAAGTCACTGAACTGAAAAGATGAATACAACCGCATCTGAATGGACTGTTTCTTTGAGCGTTATAAAGGCAACTTTCATTTTTATAATCAGTTGTTTCATTGCAGAAGACTAGGCTGCAAGAGTCAGGTAAATTATATGATCAAAGCTCTTTTACTTTACTTCTTTTTTACACTTGTGCTTAATGTTTGGACATTTGTTCAACAACACACTCAAGCTATTCCACAGTTTTCACCCCACACACAGAAATACAAAAAACTTTCAGCATGAACTCCAACAAGTTCCAAAAACCCCTCAAACTATACTTTCCTTCTCTTAAACAACACGTGCTCTGAACATTTCTTGGTAGCTGATTATTTTTTGCCGAATGAATGTGTGTGATCCCTATAATCTGCATTGCGAAGAATGTGAACTGCTTTTTTAATGTAATGCACTTTTATTGATATTTATAGATATTACCTCAGTCCCCTACACAACAGCTTAAATATGGTAAAACCTGTGAAAAGTAGACACTATGGAGTGATGTACAATCTAATGCCTGCTTTGCCTTGTGTTTTTATATTTAATATATTTAATGTCCTGTCTATTATTACCCTAAGAAATATCTTTTCATTGACTCTTTCAATATCAATTTCATTTATTTGAATCTTTACATTTATATTTAATCTGCTATTTCCAAATAATTGTTTTTATTAAGCCAAATCTTTATTTATTTATTCCTTACTTTATTTATGAATTAATTTCATCAGTGCATCCCTAGTTTAAGCACAGCCTATTGGTTTACATAAATATGTTACGATGTGAAAATATTCAGTCAATAACAGCATGTAACGTTAGGACAAAGACTAATAAACAAGTTAGAAGTCCAAGCCATGTTCCCCACCTGGTGGAGAAAAGAAGAAGCTGAGCTTGAGACCTACCAACTCGTCTTGTAGGATTTCTGTGGGAAGTAAAATATTCTGCAGTGGGCTGTGTGGTCTGCACAGCACACACCCAACTAGACTGAACAGAGAGGCCCTCCTCCACAGCACTCTTGAGCGAACACACTAAATAATAGTTATTTTGTAGAGTCATACTGTCATCTCTTCCAATAAATGCTGCAAATAATCACCAGAGCATAAAATATTAGTCTCAAACAGAATCATTATTAACACTTTGGACACGTTCTTTATGTCCAACACTGGCCCCTGGGGGACACCACAAGCATAACTTCCTTTTTTTTTGTATATGAACAAGAATTCATTTAACTTCACAAACTGGTGCCAGTTTCTTAAACAACTCTCAAATCAATTTAAAACTGCTCATCTCATCTACCGTATCAAATGTTTTTCTGAAGTGCGTAAATAATACAACAGCCTATTGCATTTTGTCTATAGAGTCTAATAATGCTAGATGGCTGGTTCACTGGTTAAAAAGAAAATAAAACGCGTCACATGTGTCAGATAGTGTTGGAGGAGAAAATGATTCATTTGCTGGAAGCACTAAAATAAAGTGAAGGTAAAATGAGGTCACATGACAAAAACTGTTGGTCATCATAACATTTTTCAGCTGTCTAGTTTTATTGATAACATATAAACACAAGATTCATACCACAGCACATGACATATTTCGAGCATGCTTAAAAACGTAAAGAGAAAGACTGTAAGAGAGAGACTGTAAGTCTACAGGCACAAGGACCCAGCATCCTCTAAGTGGCCTGCTCAGCATGCGGTTGTGGACTGGTGTACAGTATTTGTGCACACAGCAGTACATGTTTTGAGCAAGACGTGAACATGGACAAACACTGGTGGACAGTTTGCGCATTGATTTTAGCATTTTGTGCATTAGCGCACTTTGACACTGTTCTTTCGGCGAGAGCTTGTTGCAAATTAACAGGCAAGTTTCTTTTGACTCAAACGTCTTTAACTTATTATTTGACTGCTTACGGATTCTTTCTGCAATGCGCGTGCTTGTTTGCAACCAAATTGGGAACCACTCAGAATCATAACTCATGTCTCGTTTGGCACGGCTGATCCGTATCCTTTTCTGCTTTTTTCTTTCAAGTTTCAGCTGTCTAAAAAGTGTCTTCCAGTCAAAAGCCCCATGTACCACACTCCCCCGTTCTAACTCTTTGTCTATACTGATTTCTCTTTTCTTTCAGTAAAGCCAGGAGTGTGTCCTCGCAGGCGCTTGGGCTATGGACGGTGTGCTGAATTTTGCTCTAATGACAGTGACTGCCCCGATAAGGAAAAGTGCTGCTCCAACGGATGTGGACATGAGTGCATGGCTCCCTACGTAGGTGAGAGATAAAGTAGAAAACAGCCCCGAATGCATCCCAGGTGTTTACATGTATTTTGTAACTAATCATATTTTTTGACTTCGCTGTGATCAGTGAAGCCTGGCGGCTGTCCTCTGCCTGAGACCACCCCCATGTGTGCTGAGTACTGCTACCACGATGGTCAGTGTCCAGGAGATCAAAAGTGCTGCAGGACTACCTGTGGTCATGCATGCAGTGAGCCCTGCTGATCAGGAAATCCATCAATCTACATTAAACATCTTACCGTGCTCTTCTCTTCGATGCAGTATGTTTTTATTATTATTATTATTGTTAAGAGTTTCTGTTTCCGATGAAATCACGACTCTCTTTTTGTTAAAATAGACACATTTT
Organism: Benitochromis conjunctus; assembly: GCA_015052645.1. NCBI lineage: Eukaryota > Metazoa > Chordata > Actinopteri > Cichliformes > Cichlidae > Benitochromis > Benitochromis conjunctus. The sequence continues at coordinate 17,028 of VOQK01020373.1, forward strand.
TTTTCACAAAGAAAAAGTGGACTGTTTGCATTTTATCCTTGTTCTCTTTTTTACAACATGGATTCTTACTTCAGTGTGAAAAACACTTAGTATACTTAGTATCCATTTCTAATTAAAGCCTTAGATCATGACACATCTTTTTTGTTGTTGTTTTTTGGATGACCAATAAAAAATAGCCCAAATCTGTATAACCTTGCTATAAATGTGTTCTTAATAGCTCCTGGAATTCACAAGCCTGTGGGGGGTTTTCCCCCTGCAAAAACAAATGATGAAATGTAGCAAGAATGGAAAGTGCTTCCTGGCAGAACACAAAATGATTCAGACAGACGATGAAAACCTTCACTTAAAGTTTTCAGCATTGTTGCAAACTTGTGTCTCAAACTGTATTTGGCCGTTTGTTATTTAAAGAACATGTTTGTTTTTTGTAACTTATGGTTTGACCAAAGAAAGTTGCAACAATCAGTGACAAGTTCCTCTACTCTGTCAGAGGAGCAAACTTGCAGTTTGTAGCTGATCACATATGAACGTCGAATTCTACATGAGGAAAGCTGCTTTTTCCTTTGTTTTGCTCCACACTGTTGGCAAACACGCGGAGGTAAGAATTGCTGACCTGGCAAATACAGAGAGAGGTCTGTGTTTGTTCTTACAGAGAGTGTGTCATCAGCGGGGCCAACTATGTTTACACAAAAACATGGGCACTCAATGGGAAGTAATAATGCTCCAATTCCAGTTTAATTTAGAGTTGTGCACTTTTACGTCTAGTAATTTGAAAAATGATGTTTGGCAGTTTATTGAAAAGGCAGTAATAGTACTAACAATACAAAACATAGTCAAACATTTGAATGCAGCTCACCGTTTTACAGAAATATTTTTCTAGGAAGGAAAACAAACAAAGGGTGTAAAAGGCTTAAACAAAAGTAAATGCATGGCAGTATTACATTTAGTATTTAACATCTAGAGGAGCTGCTCAGCCATAGAACCCAGGACCACGAAGCTCCAGGTGCACAGTTTTCGTGCTGATGTTAATGCCACTGGTGTTTGGAGCTGTGCAGGTACTGAGTTAGCAGCTTTGGTAACTTTTAGGCTGTATCACATCAGCCCTTGGTGACACCCCTCTCAAGATCCACGTGTCCAACAATTTGTGGCCGAGTTGTTGTGGCTGCAATAACACCACTTACAGCTAATACTGAAATATCTAAAGGGGGAAGAAATTTCATGAACTGACTCGTTGCGGCGGTGGCATCCCATTACACTACCATGCTCAAACTTAGTGAGCTCTTTAAAATGACATTTAACAAATAAAGGCAGGCTGCTTGGCTGTTACCTGCGGCAACAGGACTGAAAGCACCTGGATTCAGAGAAGAGAAAGTGTGGCTCCGTACATTTGTTATAAGACACTGAAAGTGCTTCAAACTGATGACGTAATAATTCAACAAATAAAAGGTATTTATTATGCTCAGACAATTGCATTCAACATTCAAAACTGTAACCAAAACCAGTGCCAAATAAGTATTTGGTAAAGGGCAGCTCGGTTTTTCTTGAACTACAAGAACTACCTGGAAACAATTGACAACTGCCTAGAAACATTAAAAAAGTTCATTTTATCACTTTTTAAGTCTGCACTTTTTAGCATTAGTTCCATTTCACACAATATATGACATCATACTCAAATGAGTTTTAGAGTTTTTTGATGCCATGACATGAATGAAGTTTCAAATAAAATAAGGAGTCTAAAAAGAAGCTACGTCTGACATGCTGAAGTGACTTTGACTGAATGTATCAATTTATCTCATAGTTGAGGAGATGGCAAAGAAGTTTTAAGACCACTTAGAGACCAAAAGCGATCATGTTTCTAAGTGAGCTCAGAGGCTTCAGAGTGCAGTGAGATATGAAATCAGAATAACCTGATTCTAATACAGTTTCCTCACAGTAACAGTATGCCTTAATGTCAGTGTGGCATTATGATGCAATGAGTTAGTTTCAAAACTCCAGAACCCCCTCCCCCCAAAAAAAACTAAATCCCAAAAAACTGATGGGTGTTAACACCGCAGCCCATTGATAAATAAGAGAAACCAAAGCTGAACAAATCTTCAACCTTCAGTCTTTTCTGTCCTTAGGCAGCAAGAAATTGTTTTACAACACAAATGTTCAACAAATTTATCCGTCTTATTCCATTCAACAACAAAATCCTCAAGTTGACAGTTTTTAAAACATTCATAGCAGTATTTGTCCCAGTTCTTCCCTCTATATTACATATTTTCCAGTAGTTTCAACAAAAGGAAAACTTCCTTTCTAAAAGATGCCACTTGGCATGCTCACGAAGCCTCAGAGTGGCGGGACGCCCCTCATCTTTCGGATGACGTTAGCGATCCGCTTGGCCAGTCCTGGGTTGGGCTCTTCGATCTGGAAGCTCCGCGTTAGTAAGTTGTACAGGGAGCCGTAGCCCACAGCCACTACAGTACACGTCAGGCAGATGACATTGTAAGGCATGCTGAAGTCTGGAGTGGGCAGATTGACAAGCAGAGGCTCCGTGTAGATGCGTACAAAGTAGCTGGACTCTTCTTTACAGGGAAAACTAGTGAGAGAGGAAAATTTGATCATTCCATTTTGTAGATAAATGTGTGTCTGTGCAGAAACTCAAACAGTGCATGAATAAAACACACTAAATGTCATTTTCATCAGAGGGGGGGGTTGTACTTACAAGCTGCTGAAAAGTGGTCGTTCCCGAGTGCTGTTTGTATCCATGGCGACAGTGCTTGGTACAAGAGAGCTAATAACTGAAGATCTAAATGTTAAAGACAAGAACTTTAGTCAAAAGTCAGAAAATAATTTAAAATAAAATAAAAAAGCAAAAATCATTTTAGAAGCAACAATTGTGCAGCTTTTTTCAGAAATGTTTAGAAACAATCCTACGTGCATACCCGACATAGAAACCGTGGTTGGGATCGGGTGGGTATTCAGTCCATTTGAGGAGAGCCCTCTCAAACTGCACTGTAACCTCAGTCACAGAGTTTGGAGGAAGCTGGATCAGCATCTCCAGCAGGTGGGGCCTCACACGGTCCTTAGATGGCTCGTAGTGGATGTAGCCTAGCAGAGGAGGAAAAAAAGTAAATGTGACCAATAATACACTGACTCAATGTTCAAACTACAAATGCACAAACACAAACGCTCTGGCATCTGTTAGCAAAGAAAAAAAAAAAAAAAAAAAAAAAAAAAAATTAAAAAAAA
>VOQK01020393.1:2432-12906 GCA_015052645.1 Benitochromis conjunctus
ACAAATGTGCATGGAGAGACGAGGAACAAATCACAGCAGCTAGCTGGCGTAATACTGTAATAAACAGGCCTTCTGACAGCACACACTCACACTCACGTAAACAAGCCAGGAGATTTAGAGAGTTTTCACCTTCTAAGTTTGCCTGTTCTTTCTTTTAGCACGTGTGTTATTCGGATTGGATTAACACTGCGGGTTTTAAACTCAGTGAAATAACAGAATCTTTTGCAGACATTAGAATAGAAATTAACAGGAAACCGTAATAGAAAGTCCAAATAAATGGCTATAAATCTGCTTAGAAATTATGCAGTCTTTTTGTTTTGCATACAGTCATAACTGCTTGTGCATTACATGACTCATAGGTGAAATATTATTGCTGATATATTAGACGTAATTGTGTAATTATTGTTGAGGAGGAGTTAACCAGGTGTTATGTTTAGTCAGTAAGTGACATTTATTGTGCTGATCCATGGGACAAACTGATTGCTCACTGGCTTCACTCTGATTTGGTTAGTTTTTTGTTATCCTCTGTTGCCGTTCATTCATCCTTATTCCCTACATACAGCTGTGTGACGCTGGAGGAATTGTATTTCTCTAAAAATACACACTGGCCTTTGAACATGGCCTTTACCGATTTTATTCTTTTTATTCCACAGCAGGAAGGAGACTATAGCTAGCTCACATTTGATGCAGAAATAAGGTGCATATCAGTATCGATGCTTTAAGTGTGCTCATGGCTGTTTAATGTCACTTTCAGGAGAGATTCTTTGTCACCAGAATCAGATTTCTCTTCCCATTAACCCTGTCTTCACCCTTACGTTTTGCATGTACAGGAAGAACTCCCCCTACAGGACACTGGAGCCTGTGCGTCCCCCTGTTGTTCCCAATGATTATGTCTCCAGCCCTACCAGAAACAATATGGCAGGGGGACAGCTTCCAAGTCCGGTCCGCACCGCTACCCTCAACCATCGACCCCGAACATACAGGTAGCCGGGTCAGTGGGTAAACGTGGCCTGCCAGAATGGGATTTCAGAGCTTTTGCTGTTTTTCACCTTCTCTGAATTTACAAAGCTATAGATTTTCAGCAGGTCAGCTAGTTTGGAACTTTAGCTTTGAAAAACTTTTTAATCGCTGCTGGTTTTTGTTTGTTGTTGTGCTATTTTGTTTAGACATATTTCCCATTTCACCCTGACAGATTTGTTTAAGATAGACCAGCTTAAAAAGCTAAAGGGGAGATTGTTTTCACACTCATCCTCACGGTCTCTTTGCATTCCTTCTTTCGCAGCGTGTTTTAGTTCATGCTTCCATTCTTGGTCATTTACAGCTGATCTAACTGGCTTGCACAGTGACTAAACATTGAGCATATATTTCAGATCTCCTGGAGGCTCATTTTTCAGTGCAAGACAAAATATATCCTGCAGAAAACATTCTCAGCTTTTAACTTCATCAATAAAATAAGATCCCGGGAGAAAGATTTCAGTATAGCACAGCCACAAAGTCAAAGAATTAATGCCATCTTGGCCTTAAAAAAGTCTTAATCAGCTTCAGAAGCTTAAATCTGAACATCTCATGAAATCAGCTATAAAACGCCGCTCTAGATAACTGACAAACAAATGTAAATTTCAAGCGGTACTGCAGAAATGCAGTCTCGTACAAAACTGGTCACTTTTCTCTAGGCTTCTGTAATCGTTCACCTGCTATGGCTTCTCTGCTGCTGTCCAGTGTTTTCTCTGTGCATTTGCTTCGCAGTCATGCTCAGCGAGTGCATGCTTGTTTTGGTTCATTTCAGATTCACTGTTGTTGATTGCTAAAAGGAATTTATGTACTTATTTTATTAACCTAATCATAATAAACAAATGTGTCATTAGTTACTATAAAAGTAAGAGTAGATTTAATTTTAGCTAATGAATTTTTTATACATTTCTATTATGTTTAAAATTAAAAAAAATGTACAAGCTCACAACATAATTTAATATCCTGATAATGTGTAAATCCTGCTGATGTTATTTAATGATGTCCAGCAGTGACAGGCGTGTTAGTGTTACTGCTGAGAGAACACAGAGGACACACAGAACTAACTTTCTGCTTACATCCTCACAGCATCAACTAACTGATTTTATTCTTTGATTCATTTTCAGCTTGTAGTTTTCTTTTGGCTCTTCTGCAGTTTATGTAGCTGTTGGTGTCCTGGATAGGAGAGAGAGGCAAATACTTTGAAAGCAGAGCTTTAAATTTTGCATTTGCAAATAAATGTTGAATTCTTTGACAGTGCTTACGTGTGAACCTCACAGACGTAGCCACCAGGCCACCACACAGGTGCTTAGGCAATAAACATAATCCTCTGTTCTGATGCTTAGAATGGCCATAAGTAGCAAAATCAGTTTCATCATGAACTAGTCATTGAGCCATGGAGCAAAGAAGATGGTTTTCTTGTAGACTTCTGTGCAGCCAGAAGGCTTTCTGCAAACACAAGAGTCGCCCTCTGGTTGTCTGTGAAAAGAATCCAGGTTCACTTTTTTAGACCCAGAATTTACGTTCCTTTATGCTGGCTGTGGTTGCTTTGAAAGGCAGCCTTTGTGGTAATTGTGCAGCGCTGATGTAGCATTTTAAAAATTAATAAACAAAAGGATAGATTTACAGCCTGGCTCTGTTTTGTCCAATCACAGCTCTGCCTCAAGTGTTCTCGAGTCCTTCCCATCCAGTCACCACCTTCAGCTCGGCCACTCTAAAACTGATCACATTGCATGTGTTGTGTTTAAGGTTCCATTGCTCCTGTAATGATGCTAGCTCTGTCTCATTCTGCTGCTGTGCGCTCTGCTGTTTCGTTACACGCAGCTGACTTCTTGTCTTTGCACTTTTGTTCTCATCTTCATCAGCGAGCCATCATTTGCCCCTCCTGCCTTTGCCTGCATTTGTCTGTCACTGTCTTTTTTTTAAATGCCTTTTTGAAAAATCTTGACTGATTTAAGCAGTCAGTCAGCGTTTGATATCCACTTCTATTTTTATTTTATTTTTTTACATTGTTTAAATTTTCTGGAGTGTAAAAATTGAGCTTATTATTATTATGTAATTCTGGAAAACAGTGAAATACTACACATCAGGATTTCTTGGTCTACAAGTTCAGAGGTCTCTTTTGTAAACATGATATTAACATTGTAATAAAGCAAAAAAAATTATTCCTCACAGCAGAATTACTCATCAGCCTTTCTGCTCATTAAATCCAGTTCCAGGTTGTGAGGCTGAGAAATCTGCTCTTATCAAATCTTTTGTTCATGATTTCTTATTAGCAAAGATGAGCGTGTACAAAACATCCAGTTAGAAGCTGATGCCATGTGATTCCTGTTTGCTGCTTTATTAGCATTCATGTTGTAAATGACTTGCCAGGCCAAAGGCCAGAGGGCGTAGGGGAAGAGGGTGAGGGTTGGAAGTAAGTCTTTAAAGAAATGTCTCAAGAAAGGATAAAATAGAAAAAAAATAACATGCATATGAAACTATATTGGACCCGTATTATTGGCGGGCTGATATTAGCTATTTGCATTTATAATGGCTGAAAATTTGAGATTTAAGGTAAAGCTTTGGCCCCACAACAGATAATGTTTAACTGGACAGGGATCAAACCAAACAAAACACACTGTGTAAAGATTGTGTGGTGGTTGTTTTTGTTTTTTAATGGCAAAGTCATTGAAAAATAACTGAAAATAAATAACGTAAATATGATTCCTGACCTTTATTCCTTTCCTGCTAATTTGGTATCTTGAAAATCACTCGTCAAGACGATGTGTTTCCTGCATGAAGCCAGACTCACTACTGAGCCAAATGTAGGCTTGCTGCAGGCCATGTGTGCCCAGCTGTCATCATGTAGGAGACAGCTCCACTCCTTTTTTTATATGTGTAGTGTCAATTTTTTCTCTCATTGAGAAAAGCTGATTTTATTTCAGTGATTTAACAAAACAAAGATGAAACTGTTTTGCTGCAGCGTTTTGATAGGATGTAACTTCAAGTGCGAGAATCCTGGTAATATGACTTTTGGTCATTTTAATTGTGACTCAGGAACCATTCATCAGTAATACTGATGCTTTTGTCCTGTCTCACCCTCTTCTCTTTGCCCTCCCCCCCCAACCAGTAGCGTCACTTGGCTGGCCCTCCCTGGGCTTGGTTCTGCCGGAGCTTTCTTCCTGTTAAAAGGGAGTTTTTTCCTTCCTGCTGTCACCAAATGCTTGCTCATAAGGGGTCTGATTGTTGGGGTTTTAATTTTATAATGAAAATTATACCTTAAACCTAAACCTGAATGTTTGTAGGGCTTTCCACACACAGAGTGCAATGGCCTATCACACAGTTTACACCAATACATTTTTAAAGACTGTAGGTGTAAATTTGCTATAGTTTTTCCTTATACGTAGCCTTTAAGTGCAGCCAAAATTAAATCAGAAGTGTTTTTGTATTACTTTCATGAGCCAAGTCAAAGAACTTTATGATCTGTGACCATGTGTTTGAGAAATTGCTCTTTCTTTTCCATGCGTGCCATAGATAATCTAATCCTTATCCTATTGGTCACAGAAGCTGCTGTAGTACTGGTGGTGAGGTGAGACATTTGACATTCATTTCAATGCTTTTTCCAGCTTGAATACTTTTATCAGAGGAATCATGAAATGAAAGGTTTGATAGGAGATTATTTGTCCTCACTCGGTGATTCTGGTATTTTACCCATTTGGAACTGGATTCACGGTGGAACACATCACTATGCAGGACACTGATTTCCCCAACTCTGTGTGTATGTTTGGTGTGTGCAGTGGTAGCAGTGGAGGCAGCCATCCCAGCAGCAGCAGTCGGAGCAGCAGTAGGGAGAACAGCGGCAGCGGCAGCGTGGGCATTCCCATCGCTGTGCCCACACCCTCCCCACCCTCGACCTTCCCAGGTAATGCACATAAATGTACCCATACACATCTGCCCACCCAGTTCTAACTGGACTCTTTGTATTACTAACATTTTATATTTTAAACTCATTCTAAATTTATAAACCATATAAACAGCCTAATTTTTGAGTGTGACGTAATTTCTGTGCTTCAGCTTCCCCGCTGTTTGTGCTTTGTCACTCCCTCCCTCCTCTAACCTTTTTTCCTAACTCCTTCCTTCTTTCCATCTTTCCTTTTCTACTGCCTGAAGTTTCCCCGACTGCCGGACCTGCTAGCTCGTCCTCCACCGCTCCTAACTCTTCCCCTTCACCCTCCCCAACTCCTTCCTCCTTCTCCTCCTCCTCCTCCACCACAACCTTAACACAACCCAATGCACCTCTGCCGCCAAGCTCACCTTCTCAACATGCCAACTCACCTCCCCAAGCAAACTCGCAAACGAATGCGCCAAACGCTGGCACCTCCCCACCCTCTAACTCTTGCCCAAGCACATCCGAAGTCCAATCGGAGCTGCTTCCCCCTGCCCCTCCACCTCCACTTTCCTCCTCCTCCTCTTCTTCATCACCTACTGAAGGTGAGTTTTCAGGGACACCTCTGCTCTCCAAACATCACCAAGTCCTCCTTTCTCTCTCTGTTTCTGTGATTTTTATCCCCACCCCGGGAGCTAATCTTTAACTCTTTACTTCATGTTTAACACACAGAAAATTAAAATTGCATTGAATCACCATTCACCGATTCATTGATACGCATTGTATTAAGAAAATATGAGTTCATAACATTGCCCCTCTCTGCTGGTCAGGCCCTATTGTCCCTCAGTTCTACAGTATGAACCGGCCTCAGCCTCGACAGCAAACCCCACAGGTCGGGGGGTCACTGCCTTACCGCCGCCCCCCATCAGTGACCGGTCAACCAATTACAACCCAGAATCAGGTCAATGGCGGTCCCTACTACAACCAGAGCCCAGGTATGCAGTGTAAAAGCAGCCACCAGTCACTCCAGCCCACACTCAGAAAGTTTGGTCAAAGTTTTGTCTTTTGTGTTTGCAGCCTCTCCCCCGCCCCCCTCCCTGCTCCAGTTCACCCCTCAGCTTCCTCTGATGGGGTTTGTAGCTCGAGTTCAGGAGTCCAGTGAGTATTAATCTGGATTCTTTTTCAGTAATTTATCAGAGAAATGTTTCTGCACATCATTTTTCTCATGAACATCTGTGTGTCAAAACTGATGACATCATCAGCTTTTAAGCCCAGATTCAGTTCTGGTTGTGTAAAGTATCCCCAACCTCCAGTTTCAGACGCCCCTCCTCCCCCGCAGCCTGCCACTGAGAACCAAGTAGCGCACGAGGAGCCCCTGCCCACTCCTCAGCCAGCTGAGGGGCATGAGGAGGAGGACTCAGCAGTAGTCGAGTATAATGACCCATATGCTGAAGAAGACCCACCGTGGGCCCCCAGGAACTACTTAGAGAAAGGTACACCACAGAAATACACAGAGGCAACAAAGTGCTTGCAGTTTGGATTGTTTATGAGGTTGTCTTAGATGACTCCATCAGTGTTCTTTGAATTAGCTGCTCATATATGTAGCCTCAAACTGTGTCTCCGGGTAGAATAACACAACTTGGATTTAAGCTTGTCTACCCGGAAAACCTAATTCTGGACAAAGTTCCCCCCAAAATTTAACTTAAGTCAGGTATTAATGTCTTTTATACGGATTAATTGCTATGCATATTAGTGTTGCATTATTTACAGGGGTGAGCAGTTAATAATTTTTTTTAAGTTTCCATTTGTAGGTGAAAAATGAAACGCATTTAATTGCATTTACTGCACCGCTTCTGGTGAAATGACTGAACCCACTGTTATTTAGTAATCGTATTTCTGTGTGTTTGTTGCCCTCCAGTGGTGGCCATCTACGACTACATGGCCGACAAGGAGGACGAGCTGTCGTTCCAAGAAGGAGCGATTATATACGTCATCAAGAAGAACGAGGACGGGTGGTTTGAAGGAGTGATGAACTCTACCACCGGTCTCTTCCCTGGAAACTACGTAGAGTCCATCATGCACTACGCTGACTGAGCCAAACGTGTCTGTAATCACAGCCGCAGTTAAGAACTAGAAGGGGAAATCTGACCCAGTTCCACATTGCTGTTTGTCTCCTTTAAATTCAAACTAATTGGTCACAAGAAAGTCAGAGCTTGTGAAAACAAACATGACCACTTAATCAATAACAGGCTTTAGCTTAGTGCTTTAGGACTGAGAGCTGCTTCAGTTGTGAGAAACACCTGAGACCTTTCTATCTGTCAGTAGAAAGTCAGTGAAGTTCTTTGGGTATCTTCTTGTAAACCCAGTGTAATTCAAAGAAAAGATGAAATGCGGTGCGTTCCAGCCACATGACAACTCTGTTTCGCTTAAGAACTACTACACACATTTTAGAAAAGAACATTTTAGTGGGACCTGATGGTACAGGTGTTGTCACACATTCAGGGTGTGACAGTCAGATCTGAGCTTTTTCAGGTCTCAGTCATACAAATGTGTGTATGCTGCAGGAGTGATAATTGTCCTACTAATCAAAAGAAATGACTGCACCCAGAAGATCAAGACATCAGTGGGACACATTTTATTTTCTTTAATCACAAGAAATTGATTTTAAGATCTTGACATAAGAAATGTGTTTTCTTGAAACACGTGTTGCGTGGAAAGATAATTTTTTTCCATTTCTCATACAGATGTGAAACCATTTAGTATGTAAGTGTGGTTAAATATCCATAAATGTTTTTGATCACAACAGAGTGATTCTTATAATGGTAGAGCTGAAAATCTATACATAAACAGGTGATGTTGATTCAAATGGAAACTGTAGTGTGGGACTGGTAAAAACTAATCCTGCGTGGCTTTTAATAGTGCCAAATTGCCAAAAAAAAAATAAAAATCCTCAGAGCCTTATCTGCCTGTGAGGTGAAAGAAGGTGTTCTCTGAGTGAGGAGTCTGGGAGATAAACTTTAGATGAAGGAAACGAATAAAAGAAAACACTACAAGTCAGAAAGGTTTTTAAGTTAAACAAAACAAACAGCACAAAGTTCTTCAGTAACACTAAACTCAGTGAAGTTGTGTGAGTTTTCAAAGTTGGATGCCCTCCTGTCCTCTTCATGGAGAGTATTCAGTGAAAACTGAGCTTAGTCCTCATAGAAAGTTCCTTTAACGTCACACATCCTGCTGTGATGTGACGCCTGCAAGTGGAACTGTGTGTTTTCCAGTAGCTGAAATCTTCTTGTTAGTTCTGTGTTGAATGAGGCTGCCAAAGGCAGTTCTGGCTGATATAAATGGATGTGTGTAACTAAACTAACATTTTATCTCATCCACAAGAGATCTGATCAATCACCCAGGTCACACCAGGCAGCAGAACTAAGCTGACCTGTGTCCGACCTCATTGTGGTTTTGTTGTCGTGTAGTAAAGTGGACCTGATTTAATTGCCAGGAGGAGATTCTGGAGCTGATACCAGTTTTTTTTTCTTTTCTTTTCTAAGTTTACAGTGTGTTTGCCTGCATGCCTGATATATAACGGACATTTTTATTCGCCATATTCTTTGTATTCCTTCTTCCTGTAGTTTCACCAACTTGCTTTATGATGTCTGTTTGACCGGCTGGAGGTTGTGATGTTTTTGTGCAGTTTCTGCTTGTAATAGCCCTTTAACTGAAGTCCTGTGTGCTTGGACATAAGACCGACTCTCAGAAAAAGGTGGATATTTTTGTGCCATATGTGTGTGTGCGTGCAGAGTTGGATGCACATGTGTGTAGAACCAGTATGAACCAAATGTTTCCTTGTTGACTGAAGTGACTTTGGACCTGAAAACAGTGTGTCCTTATTGTACCGTGTAACTTAAGAGGTGTTTTACACAGAAACCAGAGTATGCCAAATTAAATAACAAATGAGATGAGAAACAGTTTTACCCCTATAGATGTTTCAGTTGAAGGAATTTTTTTTTCCCTTGATGCTCTTAATGTAAAGATTCTCTCTTGTGTGGCTGCAAATAATTATTTTAATACCTACATACCAAGCTGACATTTTCAGATAACAATAATTGTATTTATTTATATATCTATGTATTTTCAAGTATAAGCAAAAAGTGCTGTCCAGATTAAAATGAATACAAATCATCGGAAACTTACACACTTCCCTGTTGGAGCACAAAAACAACAGAAGGTGCAGTATGAAGCAGCACACAACCCTCTTTGGAGAAAAAAAAAACTGATGTAAGTTCAGATGTGAACACTAATATGATAGAAAATTATTTAATTTTTTTAAAATATGAAAAAGGGTTTTGGGTCACCAGCCTTCAGACAGAATGTCTTTAATGTAAACAGCAAATCGTTTGAGCTGCTGCAAACTTTGGCTCACTCTGGTGTTTGTTTAGCCTGCAATATCCCTTTAAAGTGTGGAGTAAAAAATGAGATGAACTGTGAAATGTTATGGACAGCTTCTCCAAGGCCTTTAAAAAAAAAAAAAAAAAAATCAAGATCTGTTTCATTGCCCTCAATGCAGACATTAACCTCTAAACAGGACAATTCTGAGTTGAGATTCACAAAAAACTTCACCCACCCCCCACAGTGGCTCCCTGGGTAAGACTCTCCTATGTTGGTAATAATTTCAATAAACATGACCACAAGAGAAAGGAAGACACCTTACAGTCAGTTGAAACAGTAACTTATTTATTCCAGCATATACAATTTTTGTCATTCATATTGTGTCACTTTGTCCCTCACGATTTCCCATTTTCACCGCCTCCCCTCCCGTCTGCTGCACACCCTGCACCTCCAGGCGCACTCTCTCTCTCACACACACACACACACACACACACACACACACACACTCACACACTTTTGGTTGAAGGTCTTGTGCCACTCAAATACTTTTAGTGGCTCCCATATGGCCACCCCTATAAAACAATTCTGGATGCGCCCCTGCTGAATTGCACTCCTTACCTTACAGTTTCTTATAGGAGCTGTAGTTTCGCTTTAGAGCATTGCTTTCATTTTATTTCTCCCATCTCATTCTTCAGAATCTTCCTGAAAGAACAGGCCTCAGGAGAAGTTTTCTCCTTTCCAAAGTGAACATGACTGAAAGCACAATGTTCTTTTATTAAAATATAAGTGAAAATACTAAATAAATGTCTTAACAATAAGCATGTGGTACTGCTGTGTATTTATCAGAGACTGGATGGTAGAAACTACGTACAGAAGAGTGAAGTTTTTTGCTTAACAAAAGGACGTGACGACTTGAGCCTTGTGTCAATATACAGTGGCTTGCAAAAGTATTCGGCCCCCTTGAACTTTTCCACATTTTGTCACATTACAGCCACAAACATGAATCAATGTTATTGGAATTCCACGTGAAAGACCAATACAAAGTGGTGTACACGTGAGAAGTGGAACCAAAATCATACATGATTCCAATCATTTTTTACAAATAAATAACTGAAAAGTGGGGTGTGCGTAATTATTCAGCCCCCTGAGTCAATACTTTGTAGAACCACCTTTTGCTGCAATTACAGCTGCCAGTCTTTTAGGGTATGTCTCTACCAG
>VOQK01020394.1:8592-21920 GCA_015052645.1 Benitochromis conjunctus
TTTATTTATTTTTTTTTATTTTTTCAATTTTTGGGAGCTGGACAGCATAGTTGTAAGGCTGCACACCTTTGGACCGGGAGTCACAAGTTCCAAGGGTCCTGGCTAGACCCCCCATGCTAGAAAAACCAAACCCTGAGATGGCACGGCCATGTCTGCAGCCTGCATATTGTACTGTGTATGATTGACTATGTGACTAAAATATAGGTTGTATGAATAAAGGTTGTTTGTTGTTGTATAAATGATTAATAAAGATAAACTCCAGCTTAGCCATTCAAGGTTACCAGGCTGGAGCTTATCCAAACATGTCAAGAGGTGTACATCCTTGACAGGTCACCGGTCTATAATAGTTCATCTGTCCTACCTGTCTGACACTCTGCCCCAAACTTACTGCAATTGAGGAAACTGATCAACAACAAGCTCACTTTAGCATACAAGCAATGCATCGGCGCACTGTGACAACAATTCACGGCTGTCTCACAGTGCATGCAAGGTACAGACAAACTGTAGCGCACGTATGCAAAGCGAAAATAACCGCAGGTGAGGCGGAGGGGTCGTGAGTTTCGGTTAAACTTCCTGATACCTGCCATATTGGCTCATCTTCACAGTGAACAATTAAAGCAACTTGAACTATAAATCACACCGAGTCGGGTTAAGTGAGTTAAGTGAGCTATTAACGTTGCTTATCTGTACAATTCTCAGCCGAACACATTAAATACATAGCAAACTAGCCTCACTGGGCCGGTCAGTCCGGGCAACTCGGCTTTTGTTTTGACCCCTGGTTAAGAAGCCAGGGTAACGCCGTTAGCTTCTCGGCTAATGCTAGCGTCGCCGTGCTTTTCTGACAATTCGGTGGGACTAGCTAGCCTCTCCCACTGTGACAGCACATTTAAAGGTTTAAGGATAATAAATGAGCACACGCTGTCTCAGTGGGCTTTCTGTTCGTACCTGTTTACTCTTCAGTCAGTCAGTCAGTCAGTGTCAACTCCCCGTCCCAGCTCGACTCGCCTGCCTTGTTGTTGTAATGTCGGGTGTGAGAGCGGAAATACGTCATTCTCTTTGCAACAGCTGATCAAAAAAACAAAAGAAAACCCAAAACAAAAACCTTGCACCGCAGTAATAAAATGAACATATAGTGTCCTATTTTTGATTTCATTTTGAAATGTATTAAGAAATGTAGTTTCAATCTATCATTTTATAGTCTTATGATATAAAGATGTTTTAGAAGTTGACCATATATATAGCTATATAGACATAAACATTGCAATTTTTAAAAGGCACAACCAATTGTCCCGTAGACATCACAGACTCAATAAATATAAGAACCAATCTTTCTTTATATACTTCCAGTCATTTTATTAGGTACCCCTTTTCAATAAGTCGTTAATGCAAATATCCAGTGACAACGATTCAATACATTTAGGCATGTAGATGTGGTCAAGACGAACTGAAGTTCAAATCCAACATCAAAACGGAAAGGCAAAAGCAAGTTGATTTAAGTGACTTTGACATTTGCATGGTTGCTGGTGCTGATCTGATTTTTCCACACAACCAAAAAGAGAAAATAGCCATTGAGCAGCAGTTCCCTGGGCAAAAACAAAAATCCCCATTCTCCTGTCAGCTTAGAACTGGACACTGAGGATAAAATCTGCACCAATCACCAAAATTGGACATGTGGAGACTGGAAATACATTGTTTGGTGAGATGAGTGTTCTGCAGAGTGTCCCTGCTCTGGATCTCGGTAGTCAGGAAAAATACTACATAATCATCCAGTGAAGAAGGACTCAAGCAGGGTTGGAGCTTAATTTTTTTTTCTTGAGCAATGTCTTTAATTCCCCAAATATAAATATGAATAATGACTTCATGCCTTCAGTCAGCAGGTTTTAGCTTTATATATAGCCATGCTATTTCAAAGTGGAGTGCAATAACCTCTAAAAGGAGCCTTGTTGACATTATTTATATCTATAGAAAATCTGAATGGCAGCCTATTTGCCTGTGCATACAATTCACAACACTGGTGCCGCACATCGCTGATGATATAAATATCATATGATATGCTATAAAATCTTAATTAATACACTACATTTAGTACTCAGTCTGGTCAATTTTAAGCAAATTTAGGTCATCTATGACATGATGTTCTTACACAGTATCATTTTGTATTGCTTTATTATTTGGTTACTAAAGGTGGAAAAACTTTTAATTATTTTTTAAGAAAACTATAAAAAAAATGATAAGACTTACATTTCATCACTGTGACATTTTGGATTAATAAAAATGTTTGAAAAAAAAGAAAGTATATTTGTGTTATTTGTAAGGTTTTCCACATCTTTCCACACCTACTTCAAATGAATCTTTTAAACAAAGGCCTGATAGTTGGATTGGCATTTCGGCCACCACTAGAGGGGAGTGTACGTTGCCTCACAGGCAAACCACACTTGGAGAAACTGTTATTCTTTTGTCCAACCACACAGCCAGACTGTGGAACTCTCTCCCCCTAACCTTAAGAACGGTCGACTCAGCAGTTGTTTTTTAAAAAACAACTCAAAACTCACCTTTTTAAAATTGCTTTTAGTTAATTTTTTACCTGTTTTATCTTTTATGACTTGTTATCTTATGTGCAGCACTTTGTGACTGTGTCTAGAAAGGTGCTATATAAATAAAAATGTATTTATTTAAGTCTCAGCGCTAAAGTATCTTCCTCCTCCAGTGTTGCAAAAGTGACCAGTCTTTCTTTCTTAAACCGTTTGCACAGATTGTAGAAGTTACTGCTTTGGTATTGTTTATACCGCATACTTTACATTCTACAGTAATAATGCTATTAGTTGCCTTTATTTTTATCTGTGTTTCATAAATATTGCACACCCGGAATAATTTCCACTGAATAAATCTTTGTTATTTTCAGCCATAAAAGTAAAACTGCCTTAGCAGTTCAACAACTCTTATTTCCCCACCAATGACGCGATAGACACGCTTCATTAAATGACACAGGAATGGCTATGGGTATGTACAGATTTCCTGGGTGCTTTGTGTGTTTATCCCAGGAAGACTTGCTGCATGGAAACTACTGATTACTGTTTCAGCTTGCGCAGAACCTCCTTTGCCAGCTGTTTACTGTATCGGTTGATCTTCCAGTGTCCCGGCATCCATCCCAGCAGAAAACGATGAAAGTCTGTCCAAGCAAATGCAAACATCTCCCTCCACTCTTTCTCAAGGGCATCAAAGTCCACGTTTTTTAATGATAGCTTTAGTTCTGAAAAATAGTAGTCCAGCAGTCCTGGTACCCTCTTTTCACACTCCCTCTCCTCCATACAGCTTCCTAGAAAATATACAACATCTTTCATCCCACAGCCCCCACCCACATACTGAAAGTCCACAGCTGCCACATCCTTTCCACTATGGGAAAAACAGAAATTAGCTAATTTGGCATCTCCATGAACGATGGTCTTGAAGCGGCACTCACTGAGTATCCTGTCAATGTCGCCTGCCGCTCCTTTGAGCTCAGCGTCATCCATTGCTTCCAACTCGTCAGGCCGGGTCTCCAGGTGCCAGTAGGTACCAACAGGCCACAGACCCTCTGGTGCCACGCCCAAGAAGAGAGCGTGGAAGTGGGCAAGCCAGCTCAGGCAAGCCTTTATCTCCCTGTCTTTAACGCTGGTCCTAAAAAGAATAAAATATTTTTTTAACCACCATAAATAATGTTTGTTTCATTATGTGGCACGTCTTTATAATGGCTTTAAGGATATACCTATCCAGTCTAATAAAGGCTCTGTACTGAAGTACTCCCTTTCAGAACTACTTTGAAAGTCATCAAAAGACCCCTGAAAGAGCTTCAGCAGTAATTTTGGAAATGAGGGACCTGAGATTGAACAGTGTTTAAGTTGCATTAAACAGAAATTAAATGAAAAATAACCAAACAACAGACCTAAATAGACCTAAAATTACGAATGAATATAACAGGGTGTCCTTAAAATGTTAAATAATCTCCCCCCTTACCTAAAACACAATTTATGAACATTTGTGATGTCTACAACAGAATGCAGCGTTTACTGCAATAATGCGTAGTTTATGTGCAGGCCTCCAATTTTACTGCACGCTCTCACAGCGGTGGCAGAAAAATGGAAAAACATAACACACCACTTTTCAACTTCAAATGAAACAAAAGCTGGGCGATAAAGGACGCGTGCAAGTACAAATACTTCATTACTGCTCTTAAGTAGAATTTTCAGGTATCTGTACTTCACTTGAGTACTAACTTTTCTAATAATGTTTAACCTTTACTCTCTACATTTCAGTTTCAAAACAGCTTCATTACTTTAGGTTTAAGATATTTGTAGGGACTTATTATTTCCTGTCACTGTTTACCTTCTCAATAACTGATTGCGGAAATGAAAGAAACATTAACATATAAAATACAATCCTATTGGTGTAGCCATCATCAGTGCTCATTTTCAGGTAATTTCAAATGCAAAGTTTCAGCTCAACCAACAATAGTTAACACACAAACTGTTACACAGTGTGTCTGCTAGCTAAAGCTGGAGAAAAAAAAGAATGTGAGATGACTTCACTCTTAGATGGAGAAAATTGAAACAAAGGAAGAAGATAAACAGGAAAGCTTACAAGTAATGTCCTCCTCCATTCTTAGAGGTTTTTGGATAGATATTGCAGTGATACATTTGTTGGTGAATTCTAGTTTTTTGAAATGACCTAAAAAAAAATAAAGTATAGTGCAGATTGAAAAGGGTTAGTTTGCAGTACTGTGGTTTAGTCTACAGTAATGCATTGGACTGGTGCAGGGTAGCTGTGGTTTTCACGGTCAGTGGAATCAGACATCAGTGCCAATTTAAGCTGATGATTCACTCACCAAATTCTACGTTTATACTAGCTTTATACTGTCTATGGGTGGCAAATCAGCCATGACTGCTTAGGTATACGTATATACTATATAAATACACACAAGTCTATACACAGAGAAGGGGGTGAGGGTTAAAATATCTGAATAACATGAACATTTCACAGGCTTTTATGGATTTTATGCCACAGGCTTTTTGAAGCTTTTCTCAGAGTTTCTAAGCTTATACCTCCTCTGATCGTAACCGACCACGTCCAGATCCTCCAGCACGATCAGCATCTCATCGCCATGGGAACAGGCAGCTAGGCAGGCAGGGATGCGACAGCCTTGATTGGTGGAATAGTTTTGGTACCAGTGTGTCTCCACCTGGTAGGACTTCACTTTACGTGTGTGGGATCGATCTGTGTTCCAGCCCCCGGGGTGCTCGGCCTCTTCTGGAAACTTGACGTGTTTTACAACCACAGAGGCCCGGTCACAGCCCTCCAAGTGCAGTCGGACTATCTCCCCATAACCACTCCACAGGGTCTGGATCTTAGCGCCGACTCGCAGAGATGAAGCACCACATTCCTGCAGGATGAGGTCCTGGTACTCCTGTTTCATTTCCACCGCTACGGCTGAATGAAAGAGAAGAGGTAGCAACATTTGGAAAGCGTCCTTATATATGCTGCTGGTGGTCTCTGTTGGAAAGTCGCACTCACCTGATTCTTAAAAGTTTCTGCAGCAGGACACCAAAGGCTTCGTTTCACCCACACGATTCACCGGACATTGAATAAGTATAATATCGATTTTTCTCTCAAACTTGTCATGAGGCTGACACGGTTTAAACCGTCCTACGGTTCAGGAAGTATTTGGCATTTAAGGAAACCGGCGCGCGAAAATTGTGCAACACTGCCACCTACTGGACTGGAGTGCGCAAACAATTTCATAAAAAAATGTCATTGCGCATGGACAATGAAATTGGATTCAATCTTAGCAACCCACAGAAGACATTACACGTCTCCGATTGCATAAAGTAGTTCTTATCTTAAGTTTGTGAGCAGTCCAGATTTCAAGTACTCTAATGCAGCATCAAATATTATATTTTTGATTATATAAATACAATAAATAAACTTTATAACAACATATAATGTCATCTCTTTTCTCTCAGCAATGTGTGAGTGTAGTCTTAATTCAATAAAGAGTAAGATGAGCAACACAATAATCAATACAACTTAATTTAAATAATACTAAATGCTTGCTAGATAAAAAACGTATTAAAGACATCTCCAATTGTCTAAGTAAATACATTTCTAAAGGTGTTTCTGACATGAATTTCTCACCAGATGTCAGTAACAACCGATCCAATCCACACATACAAAGAATTCAATCCACAGATGTCTATAAATTAAGTTATGTGTAATAATGTGAAACGACACATAGAAATAGTGTTAAAGATGCTGAAATTTTTCAACAACTCTGAAATTTATTTAACACTTAGTACAAAAACCTATGCTGGTGATGATGACTTCAAGACGCCTACTGTTTGGTACAACTAGTCGCATTCCTTGCCCAGTTGTGATTTTGTCCCGTTCTTCCACACAAACAGTCTTTAAATCCTGAAGGTTCAGTGGGCCCCTTACATGAACTCTTAGCTTTAGTTCTTTCCATAGATTCTTAATTGGATTCAGGGCAGGTGGTATAAAAGTATATACAAATGTTTTAAAGGTGTATGTTTATACTTTTATTTTAAAAGAAAGAGGGAGATTGTTAACTTGTTATTTTCTGTTATATGTGCGGTAGCCCACGGGGAATTGTGGGTTTTTTGTGTGTGTGCGGGAAAAACACGGTGTGGAAATAAAGAGCTTGTGGTAAGGCTACGACATCATGTCTTTTGAGTTTACAATGCTAGCAGCTTTATTTTCTTTCTCTGAACACATTTGAGAGTTTCTTTGGCTGTGTGTCTGGGATCATTGTCGATCACCCTCGTTTCATCTCCATCATGCTTAGATGGCAGCAGATTTTTATTTATTTCAAGAATGTCTCAGTACATTTTTCCATTGATCCTTTAGATATTTCAAGCGTCCCAGTGCCATCTACTGAAAAACAGCCCCACACCATGAAGTTCCCACCTTCAAACTTCACTGGTGTCTCTGGGGTGATATACAGTGCCTTTTGACCACAAAACATAATGTGTATTATGGCATCCAAAGAGTTCAGTTTTGGTCTCATCTGATCAGACTATATTCTCCCAATATTTCACAGGCTCGCTTTAAACATGCTTCAACATGCTTTTATTTCCAGCAATGGAGTCTTGAGTGGTGAGCTTGCAGACAGGCCATGGCGGTTGAGAGCAGAAATTCTTCTGTAAGCAATGCCATCAGTATTTTTTGAAACAATATGTTTGCACAGGTCTTGTGAGCACTCGTTGGTTTTACCCATCATGAGATGTCTCTTGTGTGACACCTTGGTAATGAGACACCTTTTTATAGGTCATCAGCTGGGACTGAACCAGCTGATTTCAGATTTCACCTAATGTCATGACTTTCAACGCACCTCCCTTTCTTCATGTGTTCAATACTTTTTTTTCCCTGTGTAATTTCTCATTATTACACATAATATAATTTAGGGACATCTATTGTTTGACTTCTTTGCCTGTGTGGATTGGATGGATTATTACCAACATCTGGTGAGGATTTCGTGTCAAAAGAACCTTTAGAAATAAATTTACTTGGAAAATTTATGACATGTTCAATACTTATTTTACCTGCTGCAAATACAAATCACACCCACTTTCAGTTGGTGAAACAGAATACCCAGACAAAATAAAAAGAAAACATCACTTCACTTCACTTCATGAAGAACTACTATTCTAATAAGTTACGATTGCTGTAACATATAATAAATATTGGCCTGTAATGTTTTACAGTCATTTATTTTCATAATTTAGTATCCATTTTACTGCATGTAAATTCTCTGTGTTGCTAGATAAATGGCCAAAAAGCATGTATGCTGAAATCTGTGCAGGGGGAATAATTTCTCTGGCTATTTTCATCACAAGCTGGATATGTTGTTGCTTTGCAGCCAGTTTTTAACAGTGGGAACTATTTCAGAAAGGATCAAAAACACCCGCAACCAGAGAAGCATGTACATGTAGTCTTTAGCCAATGTGCACATAGTCGAAGATGCATGACAGCTTCATTTTTGGCTTTGTTGGGTTCATTTAATGAAAGAGAAGACAAATATGCTCGAATTCTAAGTTTTCAAAATGTATTATCAGACAGTTCGAATTTCAAATCAGTTTTACATGGCGTCATGGACTTCTGCCTCTCCACATGGCTCAGAGAGACAAAGGCTCCCACACCCAGGCAGTAAACACTTTTATTGCGTGTGGTAAAAACAAAGTTAACATGATTGGTCAAAAGTTGTGGGAAATCTTAAGGTCCGTTATCCAGCTCACGTTTATTGGACATCTCCCTATAACGAGATGGCACTTCTCACATCACCGTGGCAACCATCCTAGGTTGGTGACTGGCCTGTAGAGTTAGAGAAGGGGGAAGGAGGGGGGAGAGAGAGAGAACTCCCAAACACCAGAATTTATAGACATGTTTTGGTCTAGCAGAGTCAGCCTTAAAGTTTTGTACCTTCTGGTGCCACCACCAGTCCAGGCAGACCATCCCCCTCAAATTCCTCAGAAGGGGCTTTTCCCTCTTCATGTCTGTTAGTGTTTGAGTGTAACAGTCTAAATCCAAAACTATTCTACAATACATATCCAAATACAAATCATGAGGTTATTGTGTAATATAAAATAATGGGGGAATATGAGTATCTGAGCCTTAAAGATAAAACAAATTAATTCTAACAGCTTCACAAACTAAACAATTGTCTTTTTAGAAGACAATCATTCTGTCAGTCGGTTGGTATTCTGAAATCAACTTAAATTCTAAAGGTCTCCTTGTAAACCAAAATTTCTTTTGGTTAAAATGAACACAGAAAATGTCCCTGCAGAGGCAGAAAACAGCTTTAACAGTATTAAGGACTGAGGGTAAGTATGGAAATTGACTATGACGTGCGAAGCTGATGAAATTTCCCTATTTAGGGACTAACCAATTATCCTAACTAGATCCGTGAAGGCCATACCTGCTGACATCATCAGGTCACCGGACTACGACAGGGTTAACACAGAAAAACTAACACAGAGAAATGACCACACACATTTTCTTGACACAAGAATCACAAATTAACAAAACACAAATGTCTTTGGGAGGAAATCCACAGAAGCACTGTCTGTGGCCTTTCTATGTAAACTCCCCATAGAAAAGTCATGGCTGGGCAGCAGATTCAAATCCAGAACTTCTTTAGTTTATTGTTCAAGTAGTTCATCCACAGTACTAGTTGTATACAGGCATAGCTTGCTTGCATTATGAAGGGTTTGCATATGTAATCCTTGTCTACATATGTTTTGCTTACAATATACAAAATGTATTTGCATGAAGAGTGAGTCTACACAAAGAGAGTTAACCATACAACCTCCTCACTGTGTAACCCTCTTACTATAAAAAAG
Source organism: Benitochromis conjunctus (assembly GCA_015052645.1). Classification (NCBI taxonomy): domain Eukaryota; kingdom Metazoa; phylum Chordata; class Actinopteri; order Cichliformes; family Cichlidae; genus Benitochromis; species Benitochromis conjunctus. The sequence goes on from VOQK01020394.1 coordinate 17,982, forward strand.
TGCAACAAACAGAACAAAACAGAAGATTAAGATTTACCAAATATTCTGGGCTACTTTCTACAACATCATATAATACACTGTAACACTTCACTTCATATATCAAACGTTATAATGCATTATAAAATTGCTTTATGCATACATATAAATACATCTACTATAAATATACAAATACATACACAAAAAAACGCAAATACAGTCTATTTGCATATTCATATACAAAACAAAGGAGGTGCAGAACATGGTCCATTTGGATTCAATGTCTTCAGCCTCTCTCGGAATGCTGTCGAAGTAGAAGTGGGAGTTAAATATCAGATCCTCTGTTCATCCGAGTGTCCAGAACATACGACTGCAGATCAGATGATGCGATTACAAAATTGATAATCTAACTGCAACCTAGCGCAACATGCAATTGTGGACATTCTTATGTTTGAACACGGTGTTCATTATGGATAAACTGTTGTGTATTCACACAAGGCTAGTAACAGAACAGGCAGGCCGACGCCTAGTTTGACTATAAAAACTTTACTGGTCAGGCTGAAACATCTGTGAAAAATATGGAAATCTCTGACTTTATTAAGTTGTCAGCACACATATGGAAAATCATCCTGGGAGAGTTTTGCTGAGGTGTGTGAGAGTGAATGACATTATTGCTAAAGAGGTCGTCTTCTTAAGATGGTGTTGCTACTAATTTCTCACCATTTCAACAAAAAAATATCACACAGCTTTAGAAGCATTTTCCTCAGCTGTGTTTTTTCCCCACATGTTGTACTTTTACCACAGATGTAAACATACTACAGTGGTGTGAAAAAATGTTTTCCCTTGGAATTGTTAGTCTGCTTGCCTATCGATCCCACTTCAATGAGCTAATTTCAGTTGTCATAGGAGAAAAATAGTAAGGCAGTAGTTAACGCGTGGATATGTGTCATGGGCTGTGTGTGCCAGGCAGGAATGGAGGACCCAGATGCAGACTCCAGGAGGCAGAAGGTAACCCCAAAAAACAGCTTTATTGCTGGACCCAGGGAAAACTAACTAAACTGAGTAAAATAAAAATAAACTAGGCAGACAGTGCACACAGCTTGTTGAGGGTACGACACGACATTGACAGAGAGAAACACAGAACACAGGGCTTAAATACACTGAAAACAAGGGAATCAGACACAGGAGGAGAGCATAGGTGGGAGCAATCAGACCTGACGAGACCAAGGGAAGCAAAACTAGAAACACTGACATGAGACACGGGCCTTCAAAGTAAAACGGGAAGCACATGACAGGCACAGAGACAAACAGGACACAGAACAGAGGAAGCTCAAAATACAAAACAGAAACCAACACACTGGTAACCATAAACCAAGGTGAAACCAAAGATTATTACAATAATCAAACAAATTAAAACACTGGGTCACTGACCCTGGACCATGACAGATATGGACATTTACTGCGGACGCTGCACCGTTCTGTTGTGGTGAAGAGAGAGCTGAGTGTAAAAGCGAAGGTCTCAATTTACCGGTTGATCGACGTCCCTACCCTCACCTATGGTCACGAGCTGTGGGTAGTGACCGAAAGAACGAGATCGCGGATGCAAGTGGGCTTCCTCCGAAGCGTGGCTGGCCTCCCTTAGAAATAGGGTGAGAAGTTCGGCCATCTGGGAGGGGCTCAGAGTAGAGCCGCTGCTCCTTCACATCGAAAGGAGCCAGTTGAGGTGGTTTGGGCATCTGACAAGGATGCCTCCTGGGCGCCTCCTGGGTGAGGTGTTCTGGGCATGTCCCACCAGGAGGAGGCCCCGGGGCAGGCCCACGACACTCTGGAGAGATTATATCTTTCGGCTGGCCTGGGAATGCCTTGTTGTTCCCCCGGACAAGCTGGAGGAGGTGGCTGGGGAGAGGGAGATCTGAGCTTCTCTGCTTGGGCTGCTGTCCCTGCGACCCAGCCCCGGATAAGCGGAAGAAGATGGATGGATGGATGGATGGATATAATATATAATCTCTCCAGTGTGTCCTGAGTCTCCCCCGGGGCCTCCTCCCAGTGGCACATGCCCAGAACGCCTCACCCAGGAAGTGCCCAGGAAGCATCCTTGTCAGATGCCCGAACCACCTCAACTGGCTCCTTTCGATGTGGAGGAGCAGTGGACGAGGGGCTCTACTCTGAGCCCCTCCAAGATGGCCGAACTTCTCACCCTATCTCTAACGGAGAGGACAGCCACCCTTTGGAGGAAGCTCTTTTCTGCCGCTTGTATCCGCAATCTCGTTCTTTTGGTCACTACCTACAGCTCATAACCATAGGTTCACTTTTACACTCAGCTCTCTCTTCACCATGACAGAGCAGTACAGCGTCCACATCACTGCAGCCGCAGCACCAATCTGTCTGTTGATCTCCCATCTTTATCCAGGCTTTAACCAGACTTTATCTAGGCTTGCTTAAGTTTCACATTCTTAAGTGAATTAAATAAATCCAGTTGGTAACTGGTTAGCAAACTGTATTGTTAGAATTATTGTATTTAAATATTGCTTACATATTGTTGTCAATAAAATGTTTAATGCTGTTGAAAAGAAAAGGTAAAGTCCCAGGGGTCACATTTTGCAAAACTGTCCTGAATATATCCTTGAAAATGATCTCTTGGAAAGAGACATGACACTGATTTGGCTTTGGCTAAAGAATTAAACAAATGTCTTTACTTCCTGAACGATTTACATTTAGATAATGAGATATGAAAAGAAGAGCAAGCGAAAGCCATTAGAAAAATAATGAGACTTGAAACATCATCTTCGAAACACATTAGGTAAATGTGTCACAGTACTGATTCCTTCTTGTTGAAGAACTGGAATTGTTGGGGGTGGAGCATCACCCCATATCTCACGTAAGAGGAAAATAATTTAATATTTAAAGCTTTATCTTTTTTAATTTCTGGGCTTGTCCCACCGGGTGGGAGGGGCAGACCCCGAGGCAGATGCAGGACATGCTGGAGAGGTTATATCTCTCGGCTGGCCTGGGAATGCCTTGGTGTTTTGGTGGGAGATTTCAAATTCATTTCAATATTCATATGGATAATAATAATATCATTCTGCTCACCAGAGACCTTTCCTCACTCCAAAGGGCACACCTTGCACTTGATCTGTTGTTCTGGTCTTACTCCCTCTAATCTTTCTGTTGCTGAGCTTCCCATAAACTAACCACTTCCTCCTTTCATTTAACCTCACTCTCTGCTGCTCTTCAACCAAGCCAACCCATCTCATCTTGTTCCGTAACATCAAAAACATTGATATGGGCATTCTCACTACCAGACTGGATAATGTTCAGATTCTGGACTTCTATACTACTCCTGATGATTTCCATCCTTCTAAACAGACTTTCCTCTCTTGGCATCTCCGACACACCCCTAAGCCTGGTTCCAATCATATCTCCTTGACCGCTCCCAGTTTATTCAACTTAAATCATTCCGCTCTCGTCTATTCCCAGTCACTCCTGGTGTACCCCAAGGTTCGGCATTATTACCAGAACCGCCTCCTACCAGCACATCACCCCTGTCCTTCAGGAACTTCACTGGCTCCCTGTGAAATTCCAAATAGTATTCAGGCTTCTTCTGCTCACTTCAATCTTCTTCTTCTGTCCAACTTGCTGTGCCTTCTTTCCGCCTCAGCGTCACGGGAAGCAGAGCTTTCAGTTGCATTGCTCCCAGGCTGTGGAATGCCCTACTCCCGGATATAAGAAACATTGGTTCTCTTCCCCAGTTTAAATCTCAACTCAAATCAGTTCAAGTCTGCATTTACACTGTGATCTTATTGCTTATTTTATCTTGTTTTTTTATTGTTCTTCATTTTGTCATTGTTCTATTATGTGTTTTACTCTATTGTTACATGTCCTTGAGTGTCTCGAAAGGCAATAGAAAAAAAATAAATATATATATATATATATATATATATATATATATACACACAAATTTTT
>VOQK01020399.1:1868-15559 GCA_015052645.1 Benitochromis conjunctus
ACACTGCTTTTTCAGTATTTCAATTTCAAACGTATTAGCACCACATCACAAATGCAGTATTGCTGGCCATGGTCTTTCCACACTCACCACAGCAGGGGTGGTCCTAGCCTGTTTAGTGCCCTGGGCGAACCCCACATATATATATGTGTGAGTGAGTATATATGTATACACACACACAGATAGAGTATGCATAGTATGCAAACGGCTAACAAACTGCCATTATAATTCGTCATACATTGAGAATAGGAGACAAATCGGCAACAGCTAATTAATATTGTGCTGAGCACAGTCCAACAGATTCAGTAAGCCACATCAGTGTCTACTGTCTGTCTGCTGTTTACTATCATAGCCAAGCGGCTAACAAACTAAACACAAGTTTTGCACTCAGTATCAACAACCCATCCCCCAACCTGAGAATCACCACAACGTAACCTAACAGACCCACACCTCAGTGCACAGATTCGGTTTGTATAGGTGTTTTTTTTCTGGGATTTCACACAACCCAGGAAAAATCATTAACACATAATGGGCTTGGATTGACAACATTATGAATGAAATGTGCTTTATTTGGAAGCGGCCCGCCCCCTCCCCTTTCGACAGGTTGTGTGTGAGACTTCAGCACAGCAGCAGCAGCAGAAGGCGCATCGAGGGCCCTCGCGCTCACTTTATATGTGTGCGATAAAATTTACAAAACTCATCAGTGCAAATTCTAAATCTATATCATGATTTGTTGGTTTGCGGCAAATCATCCCCCGCCGCCCCGCCCCTCTCCTCCCTGTGCAGCAAGCAACAGGCACACTTCGCAATCGGAGGGCGCCTTTACTCCCCGCAAATGGGCAATAAAAAAACCGACCGTGTCTATGCAATCCCCAAAATGTGCTGGCATGATGTCGGGTGCAAGCAACTTTTTTTGCTGATGCCCACGATGCCACCCCCACCACGATGCCGCCCTGGGCAACGGCCCATGTCACCTGTATCAAAAACCGCCACTGCACCACAGTAAATGCAGTGCAACATGTTGTCAGCTTTACTGTATCTTAGCCAGGTCAAAACGTATACACTTCCCCCTTTTCCTTTCAGTGGGCTCTGGCTCGGAGTTGATCGTATGCGGCTCATTATCTGATGCCGCCTCCGGACCAGTGTGAGGTTGATGCTCCGTATCAGAGCACTGGCTGTGAATTTCAGACGGGTCAGGTCTTAACTTAACGAAAAAGTTATCAATCGTTATTTTCATAATTTCTCATCACCCACAGCTACATCCACCTCACCTCTCTGTATCCGCCTGCACAAACGTACACACACCTACAGGAATATCTGGACCACGGCCAATCAGAGAGGTCCCGTCCTTGACTTTCTCTGATTGGTTTAGACCACAATATGGGCATAGAGCCCTGCAACGTACAGAACAGACAGCACAACTGCACAACTGCACGCAGAAATACACTGCAGATACTGCAAAGTATCCAAACACAGGGACAAAGCCAGAGTTCCTGCCAAAGTTCAAGGTGATTAAATGCTGCCTTCTGCTGCTCAGTCATCACTTTCACACAGCTGCTTACATGTTGTCTGTTACAGTTTCCCCATATCGTCATTTCTGATTCAGTGCTCCACAATGAACTGCAGGGGGCAAACTCGAGCTTCGTGTTGAGTTTGAAGAAATGAAAATGAAGCCAGCCTATGTATGTGTGTGTGTGTGTGTGTGTGTGTGTGTGTGTGTGTGTGCGCGTGTGTGTGTGTGTGTGTGTGTACGCGTGTACCTCAGTCTGTATGTTGGGGACTGATCCAGTATTGCCGTTGGCAATAGCTGTATTGGAACTGTTGGGACTGCTGGGACCTGACCCCGGAGCACTGTTACAGAGAGAGGAAACTGGAGGAGAGACACAGGAATAAATGAGCGGCAGAGGAATTCATTTTACATTTAAATCAAAAATGTCTGATTAAAGAAACCATTCACACTAAACACTCTGCACCTGAGAGCTGATTTGCACTTCTCAGAATAAAACGTAAGCGTCTCTGTTCACCTGATATCTCGATGGCTCTCTTCTTGAAGGTGCTGATGACAGTTCCGTCCTTCCTGCGGAGAAGAGGGGAGCTCCGCCTCTCTGCCACCTTTTGCTTCAAGCGTGAACGCACCTTCAGGTTAGGCTCAGAGACTGGACGAGTAAAGAGAGAGGGGAGAGAAAACAGCTCAGCTCAGAGACATCAGTGTAACGCAGACCATTTCCTGTGAATACTGAGCTGGGACGCAGGGGAAAGAAGAACGGTCATTTTGTCGGCTGCTGATCTGTCTCGTTTTCATTATAGGTCATTGGTAACATGCTGCGGTTTGTTTTGGCAGAGGACTTCGGTGATATTTTAAGTCACCTGGTGACTTGCCAGCAAGAGACTATCAGGGCAGACCGAGAAGTCTGCTAATCCTACATTACAATTTGGCTGGGTCGTTTGCTAAACGAGCAGCCACAGTGGATTTTAAGCTATTTTTGGTGTATGGGTCAAGGTGAGGATAATAAACAGTAAGAGGGAAAACATGAAGTTTTCAGTGGCATAAACAGTATCTGGATCCAGAGGGATGTCACTGCGTACCCGGTGGCATCAGCCCAGCCAATGACAGCTCTGCCTGGCATTTGTTATGCTAAAAACCATTTTCATTATCATGAGTCAGGCAGCAGAATCTGGACACAGCATCCCAGGACACACTGGAGTATATTTACAAAGAGTGAGTTTAATCGGGTCTATGTGATTTACACAAGTGCCACTGAACCCGTGTCATGCACGCCTAGTGTTCCTGCCTCTAAATTTGGACGACTGCTAAAAGGAAGAACCCCTTAGAGCTGAAAACAACATGACATGGATGCTTCTATCTACAATTTGAGTCAATTTTCCATCTAGCACAAATTTGAACCTCTTAAAATCTAGCAGGTTGCTGCGAGGTTGGGGCACGTGCACATCTAAATGGCATAACTGAAACAGAAACCTTGTAAAAGAAAAACTGTGAAGCCACGATGCATGAAAGAGATCTGATTTAAAAGGTAACTTCTTCTATTTTGTGGCATGTGGCTAAAATACAACTGAGTGCTAACCCTACACCAAAACTGCTTCACCCTGGTGTTAGCTGTCATGCAGACCATATATAAGATGGGTGATACATCACAGCCACCTCCTGCTATATAAAGTAAAGCTAAAATACCTCAGACCTATGTGCTGTGCACGAGTCACAACCACAGTCTTTGCAGTCGTTAGCCGGGTGGTGCAGATGCAGTACGGAGGTCCTGCCACATGTCACACCCAGAAGGCAACACACATCCATGTGAGCTTCACGTAGCCCAGCTGCTGCACTCTTGACTGTCTTGGAGTGTAGTGGGCGACCTCTGTACGCTGAGCATTTAAACAATTTAACTACAGAGGCAAACATGTTATCCGGTAACTGCTACTTCAGTTGAGACCACAACAGTCAAAAGAAAATGATGTTTCCATCTGCAGCCATTTATATTTGGCGGCATCTATTTGAGAACCTCCACTTTCCATGTGCACACATGAAAAGCCTTAGGCGGGGAGAGCAACAACAAGATCCCGCCACAGGACAGATGACGACAGATAGGACAATTCAGAAATAGCATGAAAGAAAGAGCTGGGGTGGAGGTGGGCTGCAAACTCCCTTCCAGATGTCCAGCATCTGTGTGCAGGCTCAAGCAGCTTAAACACAGCTCCCTGCATAAGTCACCAACTGTAAGTTGTCAGCTGACGTGGGGATCAGCTGATGTGCTCTGACTGTGACCGAGCTTCACTTTGTGGGCTTGTCGCGCATCGCTTTGTCGTGGACAGCCGGTCCCTGTTAGACACAGAGTCAGACTGTGTGGATGACTGTGTCATTGTTTAACACCCCTTCATAAGTAAATTGAGGTTTTCTTCCCCTCCACTGATAGCTGCTGAGTAAATTTAACCTGAGCCGTGCCCACAGTTGCTTTGCATGTAGCATGTCACAGCTACAAGTTGCTGCAAGTGACTACATCATTGTTACATGGGTTTTATACTTTCTGCGTCAGCGAGTGACGTAGATTTACTTAACTCACTCCGTCTTCCACAGAGATTTTCATTACAAGCACCGACTACTCGTGCACCCAGGCAGCAGACTGCAAAGTATAACAGGAACAACTGGGCGGCCATCGGGACTCCAGCTGTCCTCGTGTGTGGATCCACCTAAACACCTTTAATATTTGTCTGGTAGGTTGGAAACGTCATTGAGGAGTATCTACATACAGTTGATCCAGGTCCAGGTAAGGCAATTAGTCTGCAATGCCTTATTTCACAAGTAAGTAATTATATGAGCACACTGCACCACCTTTGCAAAGCTTACGAATTGTGTACGTGCAAACACACACGCACACACACACACACACACTCGTACCCGTCTTGCGGAGTGGGAAGTCGTCTTTGCCCTCATAGTTCCCCAGGAGAGGGGGCAGTTTATAGGAAGGAGGAGTCCCCGGCGTGTTGCTCTGCGGAGGCGAGCTCTGCTCCAGGGAGGTGTGCTGGGCTCCCCTGCAGACACAAACACCCAAACAGAAGGCAGATTAGCTGCCTGGGAAAACCCTTTTATCGTGCCATGAGACCAAGCGCTGAACGTCATTTTCTGCCAAGGTTCTTGCGGGACTTGTACGTCATTTAGTCATTTGGCTGCACTTCCTGCACTTCCTAGAATGCCGCGTTATTTCCTCTGATTGTCAGTGTGGAAACATTCTCTCTGTGCTTCTTCCTTTCATTTCCTCCTGTGTTGTAGCTGCTGCAGAACGGGTCTGAGTAAAAGCTTATGACACTGAAACCTGACCTTTTCTGTTGTTGTTGTAGATCAGTGAACATTGCCGGTTGCTTCTGGCCCTGCTGATTTTAACAGGACGTGGCATCGTGTCGTCTGCGGCCCTTTTCAGACAGGGAACACATTACGTTCATGGGAAGTGACAGCTTTTTGTCATTCAGGCGTAGGTGTCTGATATGTTAGCGTGTGTTATGGAGATGTGTCTGAGGTGTTAGAGCAATATTTTGTTTACATGATTCAGGTGATTATCCACACATCAGACTGAAAAAAACATACAACACAGAGCGACAGGTTTGTGGCTGAGCAGTTGTTAAAGAGCGCCGCTCACTGAAAATACGACATGAGCAGTTTCTGACTGGATGTTTTCTATGGGAGGATCAAACCTGCACGCAAAAAAAATAAATACACAAATGAATATTTCTGTGAAGAGACAATCTTTGGTCTGCTCTGCTGTAGGAAGTCTGAACATGTGATGTTTCTGTTAGAACAGGCGATAATTAAACTTTAATAGCTGTCATAGACAGCACCTCATTAGGATAACGCAACCAAACTTTAATTTGGAACACTGCTGCAGTTTTATTACAGGCGGGAACTTTTATTTAGACAAACAGCACTGAAATACTCGAGTTCAACAAACTGAGAAACATTTACTAGTACATGATTCTCTCCCCACCCAAATTCAACAATGCTACTGCTAGTCTACAGGAGAATCAGCCAGTTACTTTTGTCGCCTCAACTACGGGTGGGTTTAAAAATGGATTGTCCCGATTTTAGCTTGAATAAAGTGATATAGATTCAATAAATCCTGATTTTTGAATATAAATGTTTTTTTGCCAGAAACGCCAGAATCACAAAACTATTTCAAAAACCGCCAAACCCCTAAAACAGCAAATGAGAGCAGGCGAACAGATTCCACACAAAGACGTAAACACATTGGCGGATCGTTCGCCCGACGGCACGTACGCGGACACACCATCGAGGCTGAAAGCTGACATCTCACAGATTGTGATGCTGCAGGGTTTGTCACTCTGACCAAAATTCACTAAACCAGCAGCAAAAGAAGATCAAAGCTACGCTTCACGATTAAAAACCATCGTCATGAATTCCATCAGAGACCAGTTTCCCATCAAAAATCTCTGTTTTCTGCATTACTCGCTTGCTTATTACGCACCAGTCTAACGTTGTGTGCAGTGCTGTTGGCTACTGTTTTTGTTTTGTTTTTTTAAATCACCTCCGACAATAAAGTCTCATGTCTGCCGTTCAATACCGAAGAAATTAACAAATTCTCCTTTTTACGATAGAGCTCGAACCGCTTATAAATCGCTGTGTCTCTAATCAAACCCCTGTAACTGCTCTGCTTCACTTCAGCAGCTTCAGGTAACGTTCATATGTTGGTTCATGATTTTCTTCAGTTTTTGATCTACTGCAGAATATTTTTAAGGACGTTTATCTGCTATAAAAAGCCAGAACAGGAAAATCTCCTTCATGTTTTTCTGTTTTATCCTGTTACTTTGACACAAAAGCATCTGCTGTGATGCTCTGATGAAGTGCCAGCTTTGTTTTTATACATAGATATAAAAATATGGATATGTACTGATAACTGATCAGAATTATAATATTTCTGATTGTCTGAGTCAAAATTCAATTGAAACCGAATCGCTTACAGAAATGGAAATCGATACCCAGCCCTCCCCTCAACGTCTCTCTGTTGCATTCAGGGTCCAGTCTGAAAGTCTCCCCCTACAGAGCATCGCAGGCTTGCATGGTGTCCTAAATTCTTCATCTTCTCCCTCGCGCTCATTCAAATCTAACAGCGCTACATTGTTGTTGGAACCATGTGTCCGGCCTCTGGACGGCTGTGCCTGCACCGGTGAGCTCTGCTGTGACCCTGTTAGAGTCAGCTGAAGACAGAGCCGTGTCCTCGGGTGTTCGAGTTACGTGTTTCACACCACTTCGGTTTCTTCTTTGCTGTGTACGTTGTTGTCTTTGTACCTTGTTCTTTAATTATCCGAACAGTATTTTTGCATTCTCAGGTTTTTTAAACGTACGTTTTCCCCCCAGTCTTTCTTTATCACTGTTTGCATTACACACAGCGTTTTCCATAAAGCACTTTGTGGCTCGTGTCTTGAAAAGTGCCATGTAGATAAATATTGCTTGCTATTGCTGAGCCACAGCACAGAGGATTTGCATGTGCATCGTACACACACAGCGACGTCACAGTGATGATGTTACCATCCAGTGACCTAAGACATGACTCTAGTACACTTACTGCATACCGTCATTTTAATGAGTCAGAGGTATTCACCAAATTGCATTATGTGCCTTCAAATACTACATATAACCATGGTAACGAGGTATAACTGTTTAAAAGCAAAGCCACTTATGTTTTAATGCTTATTTTCTCTACATCAAGACAATGAAAACACAACTTCATGTATCACATGTGCAGGTAAAACAGCGCCCTCACCCTCTCTCCTCAGCTTGGAAAGTGATGAGTGCTTCATCAATATCTCTCAGGTCCTACTTTGTTTGATTTCTGTGTTTTATTTTCATAGCTAAGTGTGTTAAGTGCATGTTATGTTAGGCAGCATAGTTCTGGTTCAGAAGCTCAAACCATCAGTGGGAAACACTTTCCCATTTCTGCACAACACACACTCTAAAACAGGTTTGGTCCTCACCAGCACTTTGGGGAGAAGGAATGGTTTAGTCCGCCAGAACCAGGTTCCTTCTTACTGAGGAGGAACTCCTGCAGCTTCAGCTTCACCTCCGTGCTGGCAATGGCACCTTCCAAAACACACACACAAACACACAAAGCAATCAGGCCACTTCCCTGTCTGTATGCCAACAGCCTGTGGTCTGGGAGTAGCAGCGAGATGACCTACTCTCTTTGCCTTTCTCCTTGTTCCTCAGCAGCAGCAGTTGCTGCTCCAGTCGTTGTTTCTCCTGCTCTTCGTGTCTTTGCTGCTCCAGCTTCCTCTTCTGCTCCAGCTCCTGCTGCCGTTTGGCTGCCAGCAGCTCCTGTTGTTGCTACACACACACATACGCGAGTTTTTGAATGGTTCCTGGAATAACAGAAGCAACAGAAAGGAGAGCCGGTGCTTCAGCTCACCTTTAAGTGTTCCTGCAGCTGGACTTCGTGTTGTCTTGTTAGCACTTCGTGTTTTTTCTGAAATTCTGCAAACAGCAGCTGTTTCTGGAGCTCCTGCTGCTGTTTGAGGAGAATGAGTTCCTGCTGGAGCTGCTGCTCTCTCAGGGTTGTGTCCACCACCGCACCCCCGGAAAGAGACCCCACCCTGGGCTCAGTTCGCAGGTCCACTGGGCCGCCTCCTCCTCCTCCCGGGCCTTCGCCTGGACTCCCACCTGGAAATGTCACATCAACAAGATGGCATCAACTTTACCAAGTGCACAGCTGAGCTTCTTATTCTGTATACCTGGAGTCCTGAATTATATTATAATCTTTACAACTGCATTGTCTACGATGACCTGGATGACTGAGAACCTTCACAGACATATTTACAACTGCATGTTTTCCAGTTCCTAATTATTATTTTTTATTTCCTTCCAGCAGAAGTGTGTGAAGGCCACTGGAGCAGCCATCACATTGGACACTATTTAAAAGCTAAAATCTAAACTGAGACATTTAATTATTGAATGAAAAATAATTTATTCTGACAGCAGCAACATGTCTCCAAAAAGTTAGAAGGTGAGAAACTAAAGGCTGCAAAAGTAAGTGTTAATAAAATGAGCGGGAACAACATTTTGCAACTAATGAGGTTTATTGGCAACACGTCAGTAACAGGATCAGGTCTTTGGGAAAATTCCTCATGTAAAATTGTGATAACTTTGAATATCTTATCATCTAGGTTAGAGCTCCAACGTGCAAAGAAGAACAAGCACTATATGAACGTGATCATTAAACACCACCGTGTTCTCATTTAAAATGGACTGAGGCAAAGTGGAAAACCAGACGATTCGAAATTTGAATTTCTTTTTGGCAAAAACTGAAGCTCAGTCCTCCAAACTAAACTTCAAATGATGCTATGAGGCTTGCATATCTGTAAATCATCAGTGCTAAAAATTATACACAGGTTTGAGAGAAACGTATGCTCCCATCCAGTTGATGTTTGTTTAGGAAAAGCCTTACATATTTCAGCCAGGCAATGCTAAACTGCATCTATTACAGCAGCATGGTCCCATGGTGGAACAGTCGCGGTGCTCAAGTCCAGACGTTTCAACTGAAAACATTTGGAGCTTCATTAAACTGAAAACTATAACAAAGGACTTATGAGCAGCTCGACTCTATCAGGTAGGAATGGTACAACATTTCTCCCCCTGAAGTCCAGCAACTGGTCTCAGAGATGTTTACAACCTGCTAAAATAAGATGCTACACAGTGGCTCTGGAGAGTGCTGTGTTTGTTATCCAGTCAGGCCTGTGCTTAGAATGTAAAGGCTAAGCACAGGCCTGACTGGCTGCCTTATACCTACATACTCTTTGTGGTCCGTGTGAAAATGACCTCTGTAAACACTTTGAATATGAGTCCATGTTACGCCCAGTTTTGGTCATTCTGAGATTAATAAAGAAGGATTTTACACTGAGCGATGAGTCATAGTCAGACCCCCCCTCGCTCATCACAGCAGTTTGAAAACCCCTACAAACACCAACTCTAATTTGAAAGTTTCATAGCAGGACTTCCCAAACTGGTGGATGACATCACGATAGCTACATCCTCCTTGCACTCTGTCCATGATATACATAGCCATAGATATGTATATCATTCGTTGGGATGAGGCACATTAGGCACACTGTGAGCATCAAATTTTAAGCATCAGACACTTCACTTCCCACATTCTGGCTATTTTTTAAATTTGTACCACCACGCACACACACAGACACACACCTCCCACTTCAAGGACTCTTAGAGGACTCCCTACTCACCACCTTCTCCACCACTTCCTCCTCCTCCTCTCTGCTCGCTTGCTGTTCCTACTGGGCTCTGCATGCCTGATGGAAGGCTGCTCTTCACCTCCACTACTGCAGGAAAAAGAGAGCGAGAATAAAGAAATGAGTGACTGATTAGTGTGGAAAATGTCAGGGACACAGACTCGGCCGAAGGCATCATTCGATCAGAGCTTCCTGACCTGCTGTCCATCTACACCAAGCGGTGCAAGACCAAAGCCAGGAAGATTACGATGGACCTCTCCCATTCCAACAATGGACTCTTCTCACTGTTGAGGTCTGGGAAGCGCTTCCGCTCCCTTAAGGCCAAAACGGAGAGAATGAGGAGGAGCTTCTTCCCCCAGGCTATTCGGGCCCTGAACCAGGTGTAGGACTGGACTCTCACACATCGCATCACCGCACACACCCTGTTTATCTGCACACTTCTTATCATTTCTTTCTTAAATCATTATTTGCACATTCTTTTTTTTTTTTTACAGTTACATCTGTAAAATCTGTAACAATCTGTAGTAATCTGTAAATCTTACTGCCTTTCACCACATGTCGTACTGTGTATGGTTGTGTGTGCGACAAATAAAATTTGAATTTGATCATTGCATCACTCATTGCATACACACCCACATACAGACAGCTTCCATGTCATTCAGATGGGCTGTGATAGTGTTGTAAGAAAAGTGGAGGGGGGGCAGTCCTGCTGCCTAAAAATATTCACAAGCTTAGCGTTAGCCTAGCAGTGGATTGCACTTCCAGTGCTTTAGTCAGCCTTTATTTAGCGTGGATACACTAAAGGACACTGCAGTAACACGCTAACATGTGCTATGCATGCTAATAGTGACAGACTATTACAGTAGTATGAGTAGTAAGTAAAGAAAAGGAACAGAAATGAGTGTCTTAGGCGTCCACCAGTGACACTTTCACATTCAAATGCCAGATTCGTATTGATTTCCTGCTCCAGGCAAAGCCTCGCTAAGCCTAGCAGCTGATTTTTTTCAAGTGTGTCAAGAGACTGTGACCTCCGATTAATAATTAAGAGCTGTGATAGGCTGGTAAAGTCGTACAGATTATTTGGTCAGTTTTCTTAATATAACCTACAAACAAAACCTGCTTTTGGACACTGACTACAAGGCTTTCTGACTATAACTGCACTGCATATAAGAACGGCTTCATTTTAACAGAAATGAAGCATCATTTGTGTGTGTACAGAAATGCACTCAGTTTAAGCTGACTGTCGTCACTCGCTCTCTGCATTTGTGGTAATGTACTCTTCTTCTTTTTTTCACAAGTACGTTTAAGCTACAAGCCTGAGCAGCGCTTGGATCGGAAGACTCCAATCAGCTTAGCAGCTCCAATCAGCTTATACTGATCACTTGTGAGTATAAGTGAATGTTAGTGGGAGAGAAAGAGGGAAGGGGGGGGGAGTTTGTATGATCTCATTTGGACTGATTCTTTAGTTTTGGCTCTTGGCAGTGCAGAGAAGCAACAGGTTAACACTAGGGATGGGTATCGCTAAGGTGAGGTACTGCTAACGCCATACTTACATTTGGGAGAAAAACTCAATTAAAATTACATTTATATCAGAACATACATGTAGCGAATCCTGAAAATATAAATAAACTATGAAGCATTCTTTATCATGAAACCCTTCATAGCTGCTGTATGCAGAACGTAAGAATTAAAAGCTCCGCTTTGAACAAAGGTTAGAGATGTTTTCA
Organism: Benitochromis conjunctus; assembly: GCA_015052645.1. Taxonomy (NCBI): domain Eukaryota; kingdom Metazoa; phylum Chordata; class Actinopteri; order Cichliformes; family Cichlidae; genus Benitochromis; species Benitochromis conjunctus. Next base: position 13,352 of record VOQK01020399.1, read on the forward strand.
TGACCACGTTTGAAGTGCGTTTACGTTAGTTTGAAATCAGTGGATGATATGAAACTGAATCGGAGACTTTGGGTTGAACGTTCGCTAAATGTTTTTATAGACTGTGTTTTCCCTTACAAGAAAAAGGCCTGTAACGTTTGGACTGACAAGCACCGTCAGCATCATCTGTATGTAGAGACGGAGAAGCCGTAGATCCCACCCCGCACATGCAGGGTCTGAGAAAGACACAGAAAACGTTCTTCTTCTTCAGACATTCATGTCTATGTCAGTGTAGGGGGTGTCAGATAAAAATGTGAACGATAACTTTTATAAACCAATAATAAACCTGTTTCTCTTACTTTCTCCACTCCCAAAGTCTGCGATATAACGGATACTCCAGCCATTTGTAACTTAGCACTGGGGACTGTCTAATACCAGGTTTCAGTTCCCGTGCCTAGTTAATATATTGCTTTGTGCAATGAGAGTAATAAAGAGAGGGGCAGAGAGGTCCTAGTATTCCTGCTCCATCAGCAACCATCACTGTGTCCAGGAGAAGGGCTGTAACCGTGACCTGCCTTTGCTCTCCTAGCTTCTGGTGACCCCCGCGAGAGGATCAGGTTACTTCTTAGAAAACGCCACACACTGCAGCACGCTGTGACGTCAGGGCATTTCCTGTCTGCAGACCAGTGAGGAAATTTAATTAGGTCTTACCTACTGTGAAGTCTGACCTTTGACCTTTCTAAGTTGGACCGATTGGTCTGTGATGTCTGACGCTTCCCATGTGGGCTCTAAGCTAATCAAACACGAACATCCACAGTAGGGCCAAGCCTGTTAGCCCTGTCCTGGGAGATTGTGACGACTTTGGCTTCAGATCATGGCAGAGCTGAAGAGAAACATGAAGTGGATCTACAGCGAGTGAACAAGTGTTTCATGAAACAGGTATATAGAATCAGCAGAACCGTTTCAGGCTGCTGGTTTGTGACCAAAAATGCCCAAAAAGTGGGAGCTCTGGATAAACAAGTGTGTCTGTGCATATGTGTGCGGCCGTTCACAAATTACCTAAACAAATATTCTGGAGTTTCACTATGACGCACGTGTCTCCCCTTCCACTACAACACACACTTTGTCTGTATATGTGTGTGTACGTGAGAGACCGGTCTGTGAGTGTGGGTACAACAGTCCGTTTGGCAGCAGAGCAGCATTCCACAGCAGCCAGCGTCTGACGTCAAACTGAAGACATTTATAGTCTGGTAAACACACACACTAACGTACAGTCTGACACAGAGGCAGTGCTCAGGCAACATTTTAGTCAATCATCCAGTATCAGCTTCTAACTGACTAGTGCTCACTGCAGCACCGCACAGTCTTTCATGCACACCGGCAGATGCAGTAAAAAAGAATGAAAGACAGACTGTGCATCTGGTTCGTCCAGTCAATGAATCTGGATAGAAATCAGGACAGACTGGTCATTATACCTCAGCCCTAATAAGTTACACAGACACACTTTCTATACAGTGACTAGGTCAAGAAAATGAATGAACCTCAGCACCGGCAAGCTTAGTGCTGAAAACGAAGATGAACTGAAACAAAAACAAAAACCAGTCTTCTCAAAAACAACTCCAATTAGCTGCAACAATGTCCTGTACTTAAAAAAGATCCAAAGTTAAACAAAAACACTGAGGAAAAGTCCTTCGTTTTAGTCTCTGCCAATATGGTTTATTTAAGCCCCAGATCTCTTAATAGCGCAAGTGTTTTGGTCAGTCCTGCATACTGCACAACTGATACCCAATATTCAGTATTTACTGTTAAACTTTGTTATTGCTGTGGCCCCCAGATTGTGTTGCTCTACATTACTTTTGCTTGTTCTCTTTTGCCTTTTTTGTTGTTGTTGTTTCTCTGTGCTTGTTCCAACAGGTGATCCAGTGGATTTTTTTTTTTCTTTTCTTTTCTTTTTTGTGTTTATCTCTCCCACTGTCCCTCTTCCCCTCTGTTTTTCTCTCCCTCCCTCCCCTTCTTTTTCTCTCTCCTTTTCCTGTCCCCCAATCATTTTATGTCTGTAACATATGAAAATTAAATAAATAAATAATAATAACAAAGGTCAATCAAATGGATCACTACGGCAAAGCCATGATGGTTCATTTGGTAAAGTAAATCCGGTTGGGCATCCTTCTTGGCCTTCAGACAATAATTCAAAGCTAAGAGCCGAAAAAAGAAAAAAAGAAATCTTAA
>VOQK01020403.1:1271-13126 GCA_015052645.1 Benitochromis conjunctus
TGGTGCTTCAAAGCCATTATATCATAATTATATGCATGGTAATAACAAGCAGATGTACTCTGTGGTATTAAAATAGACCTCTGCATATGCAAGTTCTGGGATGAAATCTAACATTTGACCTCAGTGGCTGACTTTTGCTAGCAGTGTCACTGAGCTATATCATTCTGCAGGGCAGCAAGCTCGAATAGATGACACCTTCCCACGTTTGGTGTGCAAGTTACGCAGGAATGATATACAAGGCCAAGTGTACTCACCATCCTCCCGAGACTTCTGAATGAAAGCATCGACACCGCTCTCCCCATAGTTCCCCTCTGAGGCCACTGTGGAAACATAGTTCCAGCGCATATACTTCACAATATCCACCATGGCCTGGGCCTGGTACGTATCAGGAGGTACCACTCGGGAGAAGAAGTCATAGCGGGTGTTGTCACTTAGCTCTGGAGCTGTGGAGGCATAGCTCACCTGGGGTATCTGCGCAAAAAGAAATATTCATAGTATCATAAGCTTGAAGGAGCTTCTAGTCAAAGTAGTTAGGGGAATGAAGTGAACAGTATCAAGGCAAAGCAATGCACACTTACTTGTGTGTGCTTTTCAACTACAATGGAATCAAAGTGCTTTACATAAGACATAAAAGGCATTAGGACAAGATATAAAAGAGGCTCAAAGCTATACAGTAACAACAGACACAGATAGGATTTAAAAAGAGTACAATAAAAAAAACACAATAAAAGTGACAAATTTAAAAGAATAAACTATTTAATCCAATAAAGGGCACTAGCCCTAGAGTTTATAGACAAGTTTATTGTACATAAAAATTAAATACTGCTTATCCACTTTTAGTTTTGACTATGGGACAGTAAACAGACCTTCAGCAGAACAGGAATGTATTGTAGCTCTAAACCATTCAGTGCTAAGTAGGATCATTTCACAGCCACTCATTTACAAACAGGGATCAGTACATGTGTGAAAACTGAAGTCATATGATCCACTTGATCTTGGCTTCAATGTAACAGCATTGTTCTGAATATGTTGATGCAACGTTCTAGATATAACAGGCTGGCATAAATCATTTTGTTTGTCAGGCATTCTTATGATAGTAGCCTGATTTTGTGAATGCCTTCATGTAGCCATTGAAATTGAAGCACAAATAACACCTTTTTTTTTTCCATTAGCAACTGAAGCCAAGATTCAAGTTATTCGATTCAAGTTATTTCTCTTTAGACAGTTATCAAACGAAACCCTGCTGATTTATTTATAATGCCCAGCATTACTACTCCCTTATGCTACCATAGCCTGGCCAGTACATAAATTAAGATCATGAGTGATCATGAGTGAGCATGCCTCACTTGCTGGCATATTTGTCCATGCTTAGCTGTAGCTTCTAAAGCTAAGCATGACAGAAACTGATATAAATATGAATAACTGAATTATTTTACATAGGATACAGTGTATAAGCTTTTGTGCTGCTAAAGCGTTAGATTTACAAGATGCTGATTTTTGTCGCTCCAACGGCATCAAATATTTTACTGATGTGTGCACCAAGAAAAACAATACACAAAAAAAGCCAAAAGAACAAAAATTAATAAAACATATAGGTGAGCAAACGCAAGAGGCTTTTCTTGAGTGACCACAATTTTATATAAGACTTACTCTTAGCTGGTGTTGTCTTTCTCAACACAAGAGACTGTTTTCAGGGATTTCACCATGTCAGTTTTTGTGATAGATAAACTGTGTTTGTGTAAATGGAATTTTTCATCCCTATGGCTCACAGTGAACAAAACAGACAGAAGGCAGAGGTGTTTCCTGGTAATGATACACAGTGTGCCTTTTTGATGAGGATCTGTCGTCATGTTTTTGTGTCTCTGAACAAAATGAGGAGAAGGTGCACTCAGTGAAACATGAGCCTAATGAAAACAGCACTGTTTCCCTCTAGATACTTCTTTGCCACATGCAGCATTTCATTATCACTGACAGACCTGTAGGCGAGCACACACACACACACACACACACGCACACACACACAGATAACCCTTGAAATGAAAACATCTGACTTAAAGGCAATGTCCTCCCAACATGATGAACATCAGAGTGGCCTAACTCCCTTCTTTACATTACAGTATATCAATGAAACTGAAGAACTTATCTCCACTCACCACTGGCTACAGATCAACCTTGGCATTATAAATACAAATACATATTCAACAAAAAACAAAAAACAAAACACAGGTACGGCATGTACATAGGTAGTTAGTAAGAACAAACTGAAAGGTGAAACTAGTAAGTATGCATAATGTTTTATGTTTGAAAATGCCTTAGCTGTTGGGATAGTGTGGCCATGCACCCATTGCCATGAAATGTCAAATGAGCCAACAGATGCTGAAGTGTATTTGAGACATAAGAATAAATGGTAAATAGATTTGTTCTTATAAAGTGCTTTTCTAAGCACTCGAGGCACTTTTACAACTTGCATCATTCACCTTCTTTTTCTATGGTTTTTCTATGTAAACGCTTTCTATCATGCAAACTGGAGCAGCCATGGATCAAACTATTAACCTTCCAATTAGTAAGATGACCTGCTCTATCTCCTGAGTGGGTCATCTACTAAGTTCAGTCAAAATTTAGTAAAAACTTCATAGGCTGAACAAAACTGAAGATGAATCCTCTGGGAGCTAAAAAGTGAAACTGTTTATCAACCTGCTTACCTGCATCACATCATAATCAGAACACATAATAACCTCTATGACAATTAGCTTTGGTGTTTTTGTTCTTTTTTTTCTGCTTTAATTATTCCACTTTGACATTTCGCTTATTTTGCTTTGCTTTTCCTTTATTTCCTTATTTGTGTTCATGTTTCAGGTTGGCTAATCAGTGAAACATGGTAGAGGCAATATCATCTTCTTGAATCCTTCTTAACAACAGAAAAACAAAAACTGGTCAGAGGAGCGGGGAGTAAATATACAACCAACTACAGTGCAACAGCAAACAAAAAGAAGGTAAGATAAGTGTATGTGGCTTTAGGGCAAGTCCATGACTATTTGTGAGTGGCCCGGCCAAAGTATAAACTTTAACTTCACAGAACATCTGTAGGGAGACCTGAAGACAGCAGTTCTCTGAAGCTCTCACAGACTCTGCCAGGAGGAATGGGATAAACTGTCCAAATCCAGGTTTGCAAAGCCTGTAGAGACTTACCCAAGCAGACTGCTAGTGTAAGCTGTAACTGTTACCAAGCTGGTTTCTTTTATCATGGGTTCTTAATTCTAAGCTGACAGAGAGAGGAAAAAAAATCCAATATTATAGACTTAAAATTGTATTAAAACAATACTGAATACTTTCTAAAGTGATGGCATGTGTACATTTTTGTATTACAAAATAAAAACAACCACAATTTCTAATATGCGATGCTCATCTGAGACCAAATATGAGCTGAAGAGGATTGGTTTCTTTTAAGCTATCAAAAGAAACACAGCAGGCCAAAAATACATGTTGGTACATGGGGGTTGTTTGTGGTCTTTTCAGTCCCATCTACAGCAGCCTTATCCATGCACGTCTAAGCTGCCTTACCTCGGTTTGAAATCTATTCTTGAGGACAGGTTAGAGGCCAGATTCACTGAGATATTTCGCTTTAGTACTGGTACTTTAAAATGATTCCCGGATCGAGTGCGTGTATGGGAAAACATGAAATAATGATATGCAATATGTTATAATGGAACAGGGTGTATTCATAGACTGGAATTTTTGAAAGCTTACTTTATCAACCATAATATATTGCTGATCACGCTTATGTAGGGATTAAAAAAAAATGACACAAAAGTCTCCTTGGAGACAGTCATTATTATTATTATACTGCAGTTACTTTTCCTTTTAAACATGAAAACAGTTCAGTAAAATCAACCCTACATGAGGGATCTGTGTGCCTGTAGGGGTAGTTATGTTGTTTATTTGTTATTGAAATAACAAACCAATTAATTTCATATTTCCTTTTCTTGATCCAACTCGTATAACATCTTCCAGATAGACAAATAGATGGACAGACAAACGGAGAAAAAATAGAAACCCTCTGAAGCGGTAACATGGACCTGCACTACATCAAAAAAAAACCTCACGGTTTGTTCAAATTATATCGACAAAATGCATCCTGGGTGGCCTGCTGAGTATGGGAAAGCTCATAAGTATGCACATCACGATGAATGGATTAAGATCTAAAGAATCTCATTAGTTACCTTGCATCTGAAATGAACAAAGGTGCATTATAGGCGCATTATTATTTGAAGGAGAAAATAAATCACAAGTGAATAAGCATACTTGCTTGCTTGGCATGTGACTTTCTCAGCTTTGACACCCAACGTGTTCTCTCCCGAGAGCTCGGCAGAGTGCAAAGCTGTTTAATTGTTGTGACTATTAACAGGTACATCCAGATACCAGAAATAGCAGATTTCTGTCACACCACGTCACTCTGACATTCTGTCAGTTTCTGTTTTACTGACATGTTGCTTGTCGCTAACAATGATGTGTAAAGGTTTTCATCTTGACCAGGTTTTTTTTTTTCACAATTTCCCTTATTAACCCGAACTTGTGCTCTTAGCATTAAGCACCTGAGTTTGTGAAAGCAGTGGGAAAACTAGCTGTGAATGTGATAGAACTTAATGATTTCAGTGTGATTCACATCCCAGCGACACATGGTAATCTGACTATAAAAAGAAAGTCTGCCTGCAGAAACTGCACTTACTATTGAGATGAATGTCAGTCCTCTAGAATTAATTGCGGAACAAAAAACACATTACATATTATATAAATGTGTGTAGATCAAAAGTTTACGCTTAGATATTTAGTTGGACTATACCTGCAGACAGACATCTCATCCTAAATTGCTTGATTTAGATTTTTACCTATTTATGTCAAGACTTTGAATAGTAGCATTTTCACATATCCTAACATTACCTCAGAGCCTAATTGCTATGCTAAAATTATAATCTAGCAGAGAAAATTGGTGTTTCCTCCCTTTATGTTTTCCAGCATCATTTAAGACCTTTTAGTGACTGTGTGGTGCCATATTTATCTCAACTGTTTGCTTTGTTGAGCATCCTGTTGAGATGAGGAGCAACTTAATGATGATAATATTGGGACCCGAGGTGTAGGTGCAGTATTTTTCTGAGCAAATGATGCTGGCATGCAAAATAGCTGACTATATTTGCATCTGTAATTCAGACACCTGACAGATCCTTGCAACCCGCAGTGTGGCCCAAATGCAGAGCATCTGTTTCAATCACGCTGCATATGGAAAACATAGATGGAAAGACAGTTTATCTGTACTACTTGGCATTCTAATTTTCTATCTGAAGAATGCTGACTTTCAACATTGCATGAGCTCAGTGTTTGTGATCTACCGTATGAGTGCAGACATATAATAGACTACAAAGTCAATAGCATAATTAATCTAGTAGAAAATAAGTATTTTTCACATTAGATATCATTTATAAAACAAAAAAAATCTGAAATTGAAATAGCAACATTTTGATCATCAGTTCCTGGTACACTGTGGGGTTTTTGTTATGGTACCATTATGGAGTACTTCAATTTGACTTCTGTTTGAGTTGAGTTTATCTTGTTCCTACACACAATAGCACACAAGCGTGCACACAGAGATGATGTGACACACAGTCTTGACAATGATTTTAGATTATTCCACAGAACAGATTTACCAGCAGTGGTAGGGCATCAAGATGTGCAGTAATGTGTAACCAAAGGCAGAGGAAAAGCTCTAGCTAATAAACGTAGGTAGGTATTTTTTTTTTTTTTTAAAAAGGTTTTAAATGTAAAAGCTGGAAAATGAAAAGAAAAATGCTCTCCAAATGTCTAATGTTTGAGGCCTCGGGGATACACACTATGCATTTGCAGTGTAGCACTGACGATAAATATTTAGTTACAAAACAATCAAGTGCCTTGCAGAGGGCAGCAAGTGTGAGGAGGTCTAAGCATCTTAAAAAACATGAGATTATGAGATTTGCCATTTAGATGTGCGTATATATTTAGGTGTTGACTGGAAATGAGGCAGCCTTGCAGTACAGCTTGCCAGAGCAAAACATGATTTTTCAAATCAAGCTCATAGCCGAGCGTTCTGAGAAACTGAGATCAGTGGATATTATAAATTTTAAATGAGCAATTGGTAATTAAAAAAAAATGTTTTGCATTTAAAGCATTTACTCTATATTGGCCAAGTGACATTTTTAAGTACGACACATTGTGTACTATGTCTTTGCTTCCTCATGACAGACATATAGCTGTCTCCATAGCAGAATTGTTGCAAAATGAAACACAACATTAAATTCCTTATCTGATTAGCTGATATTTTTCAACACATTTGCAAAAAGCATGCTCTATTTTAACTCGTGTTAAGCAACATAATCAAAATTGAACAGTTCTGCCTGCTGTCTGTAGACAAGTGTTAATGTAAACTTAAACAGTCATGATAATTGCACACCAAAAAAGGCTGAACACTTCTAGGTCTGCTTTTGTCCTCGGCGAACAGCGGGCTCCACCATTGTTTCGCTCTGTGTCAGAGAAAGCAAAGCTCGCAGTGCAACAGCTCCTCACTCTTACACAGCAGGAGCTTTGTGTGTTGGCTGCAGCACAGCAAAGGCTGCATTATACCTAAGTGTCACTGGGTAAAACAGCACTGTGCTCACTACATTCAGGCAGAGATAATGCCTGCAGTTTTCTGCTCCAGCTTCATGCAGATTAAATTTACACAAAATTACAACATCTAATTTGCATTGTTTAACTATAAAATGGCCACTTAGTATGGGACTAGGATGTGAAGAAAAACAATATCTATAATGTTTTGATTTGCATGCTGAAATCGGCACAGATCCAGACAATTGTGTAATTGCTTCAGTCGCGTAGCTCCTTAATTCAATTTAGGGCCAGAAAAGAAATTTGGGCTTGGACGGCGGCTGCAAACATAAAGAGGACTCAGTTAAATTTTCAGTGAGGGATGTGGGTCAACTCTTTGAGTCAAACGCACCACTTCAGTATCCAGGCTTTCTCCGTAATTGCTATCAGCTGCTGTTGACACTGAGGGGAGATTAAAGTTTCACTTTGTTACTGTCAGGGTAAGTGGAGCAGCAAATAGCTGAGCCTTCTGAATAGAAAACCAATTCCTGTATAATGAAATAACAAAACATATTCTCACCGCTGAGGGAATGAACAACAACGTAGCACTGGATACAACAGGGATATTTGGCTATGATTCAGACTGATGCATTAGTATATAAAAGGGACAGTATATTAGTGGGAATTATTTCATTATCACCGTTATTTTCGGAGACTTGTTTATTCTGATACACTGTCTAGCTATAATGGGTTTAATCGAGCTAAAATGGTAAACTGTGACTCCAAATAATGCTACTTAATTTCAGCTATGCAGTGTCACCGTACTGTCAAATGTTCAGGCCCAAGAGACTGGTGATAAAAACTCAGAGCATGCTTTAGACCTTTTCATAATATTTCCATCTCTCAGATTTGACCTTTAATATTTTGACATTCGACTGAATTGAGAGAAGCCAAAGCCAATAACACTGAGCTCATCCTGCGTTGTCTTCCACTGGGACTGACATCACCCTGCTTCAATCATGCAGATCACTCTGGGGAACCCAAGTCTCTCTGCTGCCTACTTTACTCAAGTCATGGTGACTCCTCAAAAAGGATTTGTGAACTGAGATGAACCTGCTGGTGATGTGACTGTTTCAGGTGAGGCAGTAGTTTCAAGATATTTGTCCACAAACCTCAAAAAATGTCATGCTGAAAAAAATTAGTTCATGCATTTTGTTTCCTTGTAGGCTATTCTTGTCAATTATCAGCCCATTGTCTCAGAAAAGCCTTCAGTTTAGTTCACTTCAGTACTAACGGGGACTAGTAAGAGGTCAAATCATTGGCTCCATGTTAAATCCAGAAATTAACTCAAAATACTTTATTTCATATACAAAATACTGAATTAGCAGGCCCAATTATATGTTTAAGAAGACCATATTATCCTAATAGAGCACTTTGTTCTCAAAGTCCAGGCTTACTTGTGGTATAATAGCCAAGGGCTTGCTCACAGGGGATGAAGTGATCATTGAGATTCTCTAATGCTGTATGATCTTTACCAACATAAAGAACTAGACATGAACGACCTGACTATTACTGTGAAATGGTACTAAATGAAATTAATAAAATTCAGTTGAACTGGGAAAAAATACTATGTTCCAAAGATGAGAAAATACAGTAAAACTGGTTTCATTTATGAAATGCTGTCCAGCAAGCTTGATTATGTCAACCACATGTTACAGTTTCATGTTTAGTAATAGCTGAAAAAGTTGGTTTGCGATAATGACAGCGAGTTTCAATGTTTTTGTATCTTTCCTTATGCGTGAATGGTATACGCTTGGTAAAAGCAGTCAACATGGATGCTTGATGACTGAGTAACTGTTTACACGGTGAAACAGTTATAATTTCAAACACCGTAATGAAATATGTAAAACGGTCTTACCAAATTTACATAAAAATTGCAATGGCTCCTGGCTGTGAAAGAGGTTAATGTAGAACTGAAAATGTAATGCACAAACACAGTATCTCACAAAAGTGAGTACACCCCTCACATTTTTGTAAATATTTTATTATATCTTTTCAAGGGACAACACTAAAGACATGAAACTCTGATAGAATGTAAAGTAGTCAGTGTACAGCTTGTATAACTGTGTAAATTTGCTGTCCCCTCAAAATAGCTTAACATATAACCATGAATGTCTAAACTGTTGGCAACAAAAGTGAGTACACCCCTAGGTGAAAATGTCCAAATTGTGCCCAATTAGCGCTTTTCCCTTCCCGTTGTCATGTGACTCGTTAGTATTACAAGGTGAGGTGTGAATGGGGAGCAGGTGTGTTAAATTTGTTGTTATCGCTCTCACACTCTCATATGAGTCACTAGGACTTCAACATGGCATCTCATGGCAAAGAAGTCTCTGGGGATCTAAAAAAAGAATTATTGCTCTACATAAAGATGACCTAGGTTATAAGCAGATTGCCAACACCCTGAAACTGAGCTGCAACATGATAATGACCCCAAACACACCCCCAAGACAACCAATGCCTTGCTATATAAACTGAGGGTAAAGGTGCTGGACTGGCCAAGCATGTCTCCAGACCTAAACCCTATTGAGCATCTGTGGGGCATCCTCAAACGGAAGGTAAAGGAGCTCAAGGTGTCGAACATCCACCATCTTCATGATGTCATCGCGGAGGAGTGGAAGAGGATTCCCGTGGTAGCCTGTGGAGCTCTAGTGAACTCCATGCCCGACAGAGTTAAGGCAGTGCTGGAAAATAATAACACTTGGACACAGTTTGGACATGAGGGGTGTACTCACTTTTGTGAGATACTGTATATATCATTATTCAAGCTGAACGTACAGGGATATGACTTTTGACCCACTTGGTCTAAGAAGTAAAAGTCAGACAAACTTGACAAATGGATGTGAGTTCATCTTACGAGAGGCAAGGCTGCAAAAGGAAAGAACACTGAAAACAAAAACATGGATATTAAAATGCAAAAGGTGAATTTGACTACCACACATGAGAATGCCAAATAGTTGAAAAATGCTAGTTTGCACACTCGGGGTATGTGGGTGTTTGGTGTATGCACGGTTGAAAGATTTGCCAGTTATTGATTTCATGCACCATATTTCTGCTTTGAATGCTCAGATTAGGCTCAACGCGATCGCTTCGATTTTGTCTGCAGTTGATGAGACAAATGACCTCACTGAGTGGGATATCTTGTTTATTTGACCGGAGACAAATAAACAAAATGTCAAAGACATTTAGAATAAAAAGGCACATTTGTCTGTAAAACAAAAACAAAAGGTTATTTTTTTTATTTCGTTATGGTTTCATATATGATAACAGTTTCTTGGACAAATACCAGTTTGTTTGTTTGTTTTTTTAAAGTTCCTAAAAGAAAATCTGCTTTGTGATGTAAGAAAAGCTGAACTCGGAGAACTTTTAAATGTTATTTAAACATGTGGCAGAACCTCATAATGAGCTGTTCAATTTTTTTTTTCCAGTATATGAAGGAGGAAGTCAATTAACCCCAACAATAATGGTGACTAAATCAAGTTGTCACAGTGCAGAAACATTTAATACTGTTTATTGTTTCAGAAAGTAAGTGGATGTTGTTTCTGTTTATGGCAGTCAGTGATAATGTATCAGTGCTACAGCCTGCATATATACTTCAGCTTAAAATATTGCCCATATTTACTGTATGGTTTAAAGCAACTAAATGCATGTACTTTGTTTTGCTAGTCTGAAAGGTTTGGCTTTAGGGCTTTCTGGCAGATGGCTCTCCTTCCTTTTATATTATTTTCAATTTTCAGAGGCATTTTGGGGCAGGTATACACAACAAAACAAGATTGTTTAGAAATCATTAAGGTGGAAACAGGCCTTTGCACTGTACAAATCTTAGAGAACCTTTTATAAATATACATATTTGAGAAGATTAAATAGATTAAACTGGTTTTTAATGGATTAAAATTTTAGAAAATGCAAAAAAAAACAAAAAACAGACCAATATTCTCTATTTACATTTATATTACAATTAACAAGATATTCAGGATGCCATAGTTGTTTCTGTCATGCATTTTAATCCTGCTTATGTCAAAATTTACTCTAGTAAAAGCCACTTGTAAGTTTATGATTTGAAAACATAAAATAATGTTATATTACTATCGTTTGGTACACAACATTTAAAATGCAGAAAAATGCCCATCATCAAGAACCCAATAATATATTATAGAGTGATAAGAAAACATTTCGGATTCCACCCAGTCATGAATAATCAGAATTTGACCTCTCTCCCCTTCATGTGTTGCTGTGCCCTTCTGTACTGCTGCCAGCTCTCCTGCAATCTTCATATTGTTCCACAGGCACAACTGCATTTACATGATGGACCTAAAATTTGTACAGTGAGCAACAAATTCTGTGTATAACTGCCCCAACTTTTTCTCAAAGATTATTGTTGATAATAACAGCTGGATGTAATGCTTACAACTCAGAGACCAAACAGCAGTTTTCAGTCCACAATGTCCAAGCACAAAGGTGGTGCATCAGGTCAGGAGTGTGTTTGGGCACAAGCCTGACAATGGGTGTGCAATGTGAACTATTCCCCAACGGTCATGCTGCCAACTGATTTAACTTGAGGAGTCACCATTTTGACACAAATGGTGGAAGCGAGCAGATAGTGATGTCTACATAGCAAGCCGCGATTAACAGACAAAGATGTTGAATTGATTCTTCGATTAGCATAATAACCACAACAAAAACTTTTTTTTTCTGATCATCAGGTCTTCTATTTGAGTACGACATTCAGCTCTCTTTTCATCTTAGTTTGCATGCTGAAATGATCCAATGCAGCAAAAATTTCTCTTTTATCAAAATAAATTCAAAGCAGAAACACAACACCTTCAATCACATTGTGACACCTACCAAAAAAAAAAAAAAAGCCCTTACAGTTAATGTTGACATGAAGAATCAAATTGCAAAGTGAGGTAGTGCGTGCTGAAAGTGCAAACTCTGTCACGATGCTCCAAGTTTCTTTACAGCACTTCTCATCTGTGCTAAACATAGCACCCCCCATCTGTTAAAGACCTTATGACACAGTGTGTGAGGAATCGACTCTCTGCTATCTGGGTCTCTATCTCTCTGCGCTGCTTTCTGTGTGCTCCACAGACGGCACCTCGAGTGACCCTTTATTCAAGCTGCCGAAGCTTGTAGAAAACACAGCCGGGTCTTTCGATGACACATAAGAGGGCTGACTGCTGTTTCAGTGA
>VOQK01020407.1:15080-29544 GCA_015052645.1 Benitochromis conjunctus
CTTCTGCTGCGGCATCTAATCTGCAGCGTGTGTGTACTGTGCTGTTATACTGATAAACATGCTCCGGCACCGTGTCATCAGCCTGATTCGGCCCTGCTATCACCCCTGTGAGAAACACATGTGCAGTTTGGGGACGCACACATACACAAATAGAATTTTTGGATGTGTGAGGTTCTTATGTATCTTGAAAGATTTGCCTCAAAGCATAGTTTGAAAATGCAGAAGTATTAAGAGGAAGATATATTTTCTAAAGTTATTTATTCTGATGTCAGCATGTGAATGCACTTTGAATTAGTAAAAGTGACTATGGTGGAATTGACAGCTTGTGCATACGTGACGGACCAACAATCTACAAGTCAACTTATCAGCTTAATAATCTAAACTCAGAGCTTCGGGTAGCTGCTTCATAAAAGACTTTTTTTTATTCTTCTTAAAAGCGGTTACAGGAAGTGTTTAGTGGCCATCTGCTAACTGTTTATTAAATAGAGTCCGAGCTAAATCTAGATTTGGACATTTAATTTAGACTTTTTATTCCATGTCAGAGTGCGCCAAGGAAACAGAAGATGATGAAAAACGTTTTCAATGCAAGACAAAAGCAGAGGGAGCATTATGCGTTAATAACATTAAACACCACTCAGGCCTTTCTAAATAGTACCCCTGTGTTAGAACCCAGTTAATTCAAAAAGCACACTTTAAAGTAGTGGACCAAAACAGGCCACAGCCAGATTTGCACTGTGATGAATAAATCTTTGACGGTTAAGAAAATAAATGGGTGTCATTCATTTGCACGTTATTCAGTTCAGGATGGAGCCTATCCCAGTTGTCAACGTGCAAGCAGTGTGATACACCCTGAACAGGTTGCCAGTCCATCACAAGACGCAAACAACCAATCACACCCAATTTCATGCCTACAGCCAGTTCAGAATCACCAGTTAACCAAACATGAGCGTCTTAGGACTGCGGGAGGAAGCTGAAGGACCTGGGGAGATCCCACACAAACACAGATGCCCCTCCACATAAAAGAAAAACCACATCAGGGAACTTTATTTATGTTGTTGTTCCTTGCACACAGAGACAGAGTCTCATGGAATTTACTGACATGCAATTTAGTACCAATTTCAAAAGCAAAATTAACATCACTGCACAAAACCCTTCTGGAATATTACTTTTACTGCTTATTGAAGCCCATGAACACGAAATACCATGTAAATTAAATAGGATCACTATTCTGCTGTAACTTCCTGAAATACTTCTCTCAGTCAACACCGGGTTCAGCATCACATCCAAACAAATCACAATACCATTTCCTGTAAAGTAATGCACTTGACACATCACGTTTCAAATATGTAAATACTTCCTCAATATGCGTCAAAGGGCTGCAGCAGTGCAGCAAACGGCTTTGGTACACGGGCTGCAAATACATTTTTAATGCATTGAAGAAAAGAAAAAAAAAAAAAAGACAAAGAAGAAGCAGGAAATAAACCATTTAGGTTATTCAGGTTTCGAGAGAGATGGTTATCTCAGACCTACTGTGGAATTCCCAAAAATTGCATTCGATTTGAATAGGAGTGCTTTCATTGACTATGGAAAGCAAATGAGTTGGAGAAACATTGAAAAACGTTCCAACTTAGGGTTGCAGGAGGTCAGCAGTCTATCCCAGGGTACCCTCTGGGCTGGAATAACACAATCCATTACAGGGTAAAAAATGTACTTTTATTCTCTGCACAAAAACAAAATCCAGTCCTAACTAGTATTCCAGTGCACGAAGGCAGCTGCGACAATAGTGTTACTTGCACAGCAGTAGCTGTAGCAGGCACGACTGCGGTAACTACATATTTGCTCTGTCGACAGACAGCTGCCCAAGGCTCCACTGAGGTGTTGGCTCACCTCTCTGTGCACTTTACACATCCTGGCCCCCCTCCAGGCCAGCTCTCCACTCTCCCTAACGGGGCTACCCTTGTCTAGAGTTACCCATTTCACAGAGATCCTGCATAACCGGGAGGTTACCTCACTGACTGACTCAGTGCCAGACTTATGGCTCTCTACTAGGACATACTGTTTTAAAAAGGAACATGTTTTGGTCCACTGACAACCAACCTGTTCACTGTATACACCTCTAAAGAACAAAAGGGCCTTACCTGATTCTTAATCCTCCGGGTTAACACAGGGCACCCTTCAATCAAAGAACTCAAATGAAAAGAGAGCCTATTTTTAAATACAGGAATGTTATAATATTTAAAAAGGCAAAACTAGGAAGCTCTGTATTATGGTCCACAACTACAGAGCACAGCAAGGGGTTTGATAAATGTGTCTAATTTGTGGCCATTTAACGACAGCCGGCGGGTCACACCAAACACAAACACATGGAAAAACACAAATGCTCTGGCTTGTACACTCATTACCTCATATAATTAGGATTACTGTGAATCTTTCACACACAGATATACAGCTAACAATGTCTGTACTCTAAGCTCATGACAGCCACCAATCCAAAGCTAATATTTTACTGCCCAGCAAACAGCTTGACTCAGGGTGGGTAATGTGCAAAGCTGTATTTTAGTGTCAACAGGACTCTGTTTACACATGGCACAGTGTTTAGTGTGAGCATTATAGATTGTGTGTATGTTATGCACGGGTTCTGTGTGTGTGTGTGTGTGTGTTGGACGTTGGAATAAGCTGCAACACGTGTGGGAACTGTATAATGCTGGCTCTAAGAGTGGATATGAACAGTGACCAGCTCAGCTAAGACAGCTACACCCCCCCCCCAACACACACACGCACAGGTCCAGCAGCCAGTTGGCACTTACTGCCATGACCTCCCTTGTACAACAAGTTGGCAAGAGCTGCAGTGTTCACTGTGAACAGAAGGGAAAGTCACATTTTACCCTTGAAAAGGCCAGCCCACAACACATAGACACAGACACACACACCCTTGACACGCCTTGCTGCACCAACACACAAACCCAGACAACCATGGGCCTGTCATGGTCCAACAAGAAGTTAAGTCACTTTTTAAGCTTTGCACTTCTGGCATTTATGCTTCACAGCTCTGACTGAGATAAGAGGACAGATGCAAGATATCAACTGAAGGACTTGAGCTAAATGGCACATGCGCACTTAATTTATTAAACTACTATTAAACTTCTATTAGATTACTATGACCTGGAGGACTGAGAACCTACACAGATTTATTAAAGTTTCAAGAATGGTGTTTATTTACTTTAATTAACTGCAAAAATGAAATTACAACATATAAAAAGATGTCCAGCACTTTTGGTTTTTAACTGGTAATTAAAGTTTTGTTTTATTTCTTATGGTAGTTTTTGTTTTTTAGTTGTTTTTTATTAAAGAATAGTTAAATGGGTCAACAACATCTTTTTTTTTGTTAAATCAAGGCTTTACAGACTGTGGAAAGATTAGTGCACGTTATACAAACTGTATGGTACATACAAGAAAAACAAGATGTCTTGATTTTTTTTGCACGTAACAATACAAGCCTTAGAGTGGCAGGTAGCTACTAGTGAATGCCCTTTTTCATGTCGTGACCAAAACAGCTTGATTTGTTTCCCCAATGACTTTAATACAGTTAAGGTTACTCTGAGCTGCTTCGAGCTGTCCTCCAAGAAATTGCAGCTTTAGCAACTCGGACTTCACTCTGGAGCAGTGACAGTTTGCATTTGATCAGCAGCCTCAGGGATGAAACAAGGCAGAGCCCGGATTAAAATTGCTAGCAAGTTTCTGTTCCCCTTTAGCATTTTCTTTAAACGTTAGGTTAAGGCAAAACAGGGGTGTGATGGGTGAAACGTGACTCACTGGGCTGGAAAGCAGTGAAGTCACCATCCAGCCATTTCTGGTGTACTCAAGATAGTTTTACACAACACTTTCGTATTCTCTCCTGATCACCCCGAGCATTATAGCTACCAAAAAAAACACAAAAGAAGTGATACACGTGTACAGGATATGCTAATCTTGCCACCTAGATTTTCTAATAACTTGTAATAACTGCAAATGGAGTGAGTAAACACAGTGTGAAGTTGTTAGCTTTACATAAGGAGGCAAAATGAGGACAGTTACAAGTCCAGATGGCATGTGAGTGAGCAAACATTTATGTTAACAAATCACCACACAAGCAACAGGGCTGGCCACACCTTCAGTATATAGACATCTAGTTTAAAGACTAGCTGGCACATGTCAATCACGGAGCCCCTATGAAACTACACACAAATTAATTATATTTTAACAGCAAAAAATGAACCCCCTTCAACCCAGTTCCCACTTACTGTTAATAACCTGTAAATAATGACAGTTGCTCAGGTCCCCGGGCTACTCTTGCCCAAAAACACTGAAGAATGAGAACATGGAGAGTTACGCAAGTCTGCATGTCAAAAGGTATCTCTTTGGCAAATCACATGGCAGCTACACAGTGCAATCAGGAATGTAGACATTGTTAAGATGACCTGGTGAAGTTCAAACTGAGAGTCAGAATGGGGAAAAAAGTTGACATGAGTGGCTTTCAACTAGGTACGTTTTTTTTTTTTTTTTTTCAGAAACTGCTGAATTACTGGGATTTTCCCCACACAACCATCTTTAGTGTTTACAAAGAAAATTACAAGATGTCCAGTGAGCAACAGTTTCTGGGTGAAAATGCTTTGTTGATGTCGGAGGAGAGTGACCAGACTTCTTAGAGCTGTCCACTCATTACAACCAATGTATGCAGAAGAGCATCTCTGAATGCACAAATACATCAAATCTTGAAATAGATGGGCTACAGCAGCAGAAGGCCACACCAAGTACTTTACCTGTCAGCCAAAAACAGGAAGCTGAAGGTAGCATTTGCATAAGCTCACCAAATATGGACAAGAGAAGATTGGAAAAATGTTGCCTGGTCCGATTAGGCTCCATTTCTGCTGCGACGTTCTGGTGGTAGGGTCAGAATTTGGTGTAAACAACCTGTAAGTATGGCTCCATCCCAGCTTACATCAATGGTCCAAGTTGGTGGTGATGGTGTAATGGTGTGGGGATATTTTCTTGGCACATGTTGGGCCTCAACTGAGAACTGTTTAAAGTATTTTTGCTGACCATGTCCATCCCGTTATGACCACAGCGTAGCCATCTGAGGGCTACTTCTAATGGGATAACGCTCCATGTTCCATAGCTCAAATAACCTCAAACTGACTTCTTGGACATCACAACAGGTTCACTGTACTCCAACAGCCTCCACTGTCACCTTATCACAATCACATAGAGCACCTTTGGCATGTGGTGGAATGGGACGTTCTCATCATAGATGTGCAGCCGACAAATCTGCAAGAATCATGTCAATACGAACCAAAAATCTCTGAGCAATGTCTCCAGTGCCTCGCTGTATCAATGCCAAGCCAAGGGGCCCAGCCCAGTACTAGCAAGATGTAACTGATAAAGCATCAGATGAGTATATATGTATACCAGTTAAAAAACAAAAGAGAAAATGAAGAAAAAAAAAACCTTTTGAACTCTACGATGCCTTTTGCAAGAATATTTTGGGTTAATTTCTGATCAATTTATCACTTTCTGTACCAAAGGGAGTGGTCTCTTTAATGATGACAGTATGCTATGGCCATCCCAGTCAGCAGATCTCCACACTGCTCATTTCTACCATCATCAAAACACTAACTGGGGGAATATTTTTTCTGAAGATCATCCCTCCAGTGACTGAAAAGACTTGGGACATCATTGCAAAGATGCACCGAAGCTGTTCTTGAGGCACATGTGAGCCTAGCATCTAACTAACACACATGTTGGTTTTTCCCTTTAATTTGCACCCAATCCTCAGAATTATGCACTTTATTAAAACTTAAACGAGTAACAATGACTCATGCTGAAGGTTTTTTTCAGTTTACTTCAACATAGCTTTAAAATGTTAATTTATCAAAACTTCTAGTGCGTTCAGTGCCTTTAAATGACACTTTGAATTGCAGTCTGTTGGTTTTTGCTTGTAGCAGTCTGAGAACAAGCTAGCCTTAGTTCTGTTTGGAGTTTTACCACTAGGCCTAACAGCGCGACCATTGTTCTCCCTGCAATTCCATCTAAGCTCGTTTACATACAGCTCTGTTTCTTATCTCAGCTTAGCTCCATTGCCTTGGGGCACAACACTCAGGTTTCTGAGGTCAGGACCTAATGTGAAAACTCCTTACTATGTGGTTGACCCCAGGGCTTCATTGTTTGTCATTTTCTCACCCGTATAGTTAAACAGACACTAAAAATATCAGAACATGCAGTATGATTAATGCATGCAGGATTAACCCAAAACACCCTGGCTTTGTTGAAGAAATTCAAATTCATTGCTCAAAAAGCACTTTTCTAAAAAAAAAAAAAAACACTCTTCACTAGAGGACCGTGAAAGAGCAGATACTATAGTCTGATGCCCTTTCAATGGCACAATCGAATGCAACATTCTCACACTTCCTGATTTGAAACACAGGCCTAAAACCAGCTTTTACTAGGTTATAAAGGTCTTAAAATTTGACTTTAACTGAAGATCTGCCTATTTCAGTAAGCAAGTCAGCTGGGGCCAAGCAAATGAGGAAGCCAGCAGTATTCCAATAAACTGACATATCAAAAAACAAAGCAGTGAACACACAAACCCTATACACACACACACACACACATATATGTAAATGCTCGAGATAAAAGCAGGTGGACGGGGGTTTCATAAACCAAAAGCTTCCCTCTGAGTTATGGTCTCTTGCAGCGTTCTGCTGTGTGGGATGTCAAATTCCAGTAACTGAGTGCTAGCCCATAAACACAAGCAGATCTGGAGTGTGTGTGCATGTATATATATTTTAGCCACTACATACACTGAAACCCTACATAGAGTCTACCTGCTGGAAGAGTGTTTTATGAGCACTGTGTCCACTGTGACACACTCCAGCTGCAGTTAGCTTTTGCGAGAGGGCCGCTGCTTTGGAGGAGAGGCCTGGGGTGAATTAGCCTGATATCTTGGCCAGCAAATGATCATGAGTGTCGCAGTGTTACAAGGCGGCATGCTTGTCAAGCAGTCATATATTCACAATCAGTGATTTTTTTTTTTATTGTTATTTAACTTTTAACTACTTGTCAAGTGTGTCATAAATTATTTTATTTTATTTTACATACATACATACATACATACATACATACATACATATAAACAAACACACACATACTGTAAGCAGTGCTCTATAAAATAAGTAAAGATAGCAGGTGGGGGACTTGCGCTTCATATTCTCACAGGCTGCACAGGAATTTCATTCATTTCAAACATCATCCCCAGGCTCTAATTGCCTCTCGGGGCCAACTTTGTGCCCCGTCCCTCCTTAGAGCCTTGTGAGGAAAACAAACAAAAACCCAGGTCACCAACCAGTGCAATCTGTCTGAGGTTTGAAACCAGTAGCGCTGAGAAATAGACTCCCTTCCTGTATAGGCTCATACGTCAATAAAGCCACAGTAAATAAGAATAAAAATCAAGCAGCGCCGATGTTGTGGCTGCTAGCGTGTCGATGTGCGCAGCCACACTCTCGTGGCCGACAGCACTCGACGCTGCAGCACAAAAACAGATCGGTCACGTGATAAGAGGGGCCCCATGCAGAGACAGGCAGGCAAATAGAAAGGGTGAGGAGTGTGCATGTTTGAATGAAGACAGGGTGCAATATTTGGCTCCTCTTTATTAATCGGCGGGTTAATAAACACCCGCACACCCCTGCCTCCTTATCGGCAAACAGCACAGTGCATTCCAGCTCAACTGTGTGAATTCAGCGTGAAAAGTTTTGGCAGCGCAGGGGTTAAATGTTTTTGTGAAAGGTTGTGAAACACCAGCCTCAGAGTCTGAACGGCTCCTTCAGCATTCTTACCACATCCTGAAACGACGTCAATCTGATGGCACTGCACAGGAGAAGAAAAAAAAAAAGAAAAAAAAAAAACCCTTATCGGTTCAGTTAAAATCAACAAAGTAACTCCCACAAAAGAAGCACGGTACTGTATTCCTTTATCGACCTCTCCACAAAAACACCCACAGTGGGGATGAAACAAGCAGTGCCATCCTCCACCCTTATGCACAGGCTTATCATCATCATCATCATCATCTCTTGTACGTAAACATCTCAAATGAGGAGCCAATCTCGGGTCAGCGGCCACTACAGCACTGATGATATCTCCCACTGTGATATGACGAACTCTGCTGATAGCAGATCAGTTCTTCCAGTCTAAAGCTGCGTTCCTCCCATTATCACCAAAAATCATTGGGCTGCTCAGGCTTCATCAATACTCCACATTTGTTTATTGACCCCCTTTTATCTTTCTTTCTGAAAGTTTAAAGCCTTATCACAACCGTGTGACCGTGCGTTACTAGCAGCAGCTCATGACAGCCAAACACAAAGACGAGAAACCCTTGTTCCCGCCGTGTGCAGCATCTCTTAATATGAGATGTATGTAATAACACAAGTAACATGCTGTCAAGCTGTGTGCAAATGCATTTGTGCTTTGTAGTTTAGATGAGAACCACATGACTCTTTGCATCGTCCTACTCTTGGTCCTTTCATTTTGCATCAACCTAATCTGTCTTATTCGTGTCTTTGGTTCGCTCTTTTTCCAAGAGAAGCCAATGCAACGCCATATTCCAGGAAAATTCAAATTCATCTTTCACCTCACTTTTGGGATTTAATCAACTTACAACACCCATTGTGCGAAAGACAATGGAGGCATTGTAATGGATAAATGGGCCCCATTTATTTAATGCCGTTGCCATTTTCAACGCCTCTACAACGGCATATTTACACCCAGTCATAAGAATTCCACAACCACAGTGTGACATATTCTTCAGAGACTCAGACCCTACTCTTTCGTCCTCTGTTTACAAGAGGAAAGGTCTTCATCGGCGAGGGAAGGGGAGGGGTGCATCGGAGAAAGAGAAAGAAAGAGAGAGAGCGCTTGCGAGCGAGCGGAACAAGATAGCCAGAGAAAAGAAAAGGGACTGAGACTTCGACCATCTGTGAGCCTGGCAGCAAGCCAAACCACTGCCCACAGAGCTGAGGCCCATGCCTAACTGCCTCTTTCTGCAACGGTAGTCCAGCCCTGCTTCCACAAACAACAGGCCTGTGGAACCACACACAAAAACACAGCAGCCACCAAGGACAAATGCACCCTTATGGTCATAAATAGGGCCCAAAAAACAATATTTGTAGAAGTGTAATTGCTTGGTGACAAAGGCTGAGTGACACTGCCGTATGCAAGCATGTTCATCCAATTCTGCCGATGTTCACAAGGGATAAAGACAAATGACAACGACGTAGGCTGGTCTCAATGTTGTCTGAGGTTTTTAAGCCTTCTCCAGTCCAACAATGAAAAAAAAAAGCAAAATGCATTATTTACGGGTCATGTAGATCAGTTTTGTTTCACTGGAAATTATATTAACACTAAACGGTGCACTTTTCACGACAAAGTAGCAAAGGCTGTGAAGGAAGACCGGCCGAACTGAGAGATCAATGCGAGCAGGAGACAGAACGGCTTCACGGTTTTCCTTTGTATGCATAAAGGGAACAATGCAGCACTATGCTTATATTGATTTCCTTATGAGGATTTGGGATTTCCCCCAAGGAACCCTCCTTTGGACTCTGGTCCAGAAACCACCATTGTGCAAGGACAGTTTGAGGCTGTTGGATTGGTTTTATGAAAAGCCTCCTGACTAACTGAGAGAGAGATGTTTGCAGAGTGTGTTCAGAAAGTGTTATTGAGTGACCACATGGTCCAGCCAACTTATCCAAGATTGCATGATACTGGTCACCAAAGGACAAACACTAATGACCCAGTGAGGAAAAAAAAAAGTGCTGACAACAGGCCTATGAATTGGTCTTTGAAGAGGCTGCCTGTGAGGATGGATGCAGATTCAAAGCAGAGACACACATGGGTGGATATGTGGAGCAGGGTCCCGTACAAAGGACTAATGGACGGCCCACTGAAGAGGAAGCTCACGTAGTCATAGACAGTTGCTTAATGCTCAGTTAATGGGCTGAGAGGTGCCGTGCAACACTGTGGGAGTTTCTGTTCATGAGCAACTAGCAGGATGTGATCCCAACGGCACGAGAATACACCCCGCTGCTACTTTTGTCAAGAAACACTCAATCAATAGTAAGGATGCTTCTCCTTTTAAAAGGAGCAACGCCATGGGGAAGGGACTTCATTGACCGATGACATGATGTGCAGCTTTTTGTTGTGAGCTGGCATCGAGGGTGCATGCGTTGGTTTAACTAGTGTGCTGGACAAAGGCCAAATAGATGTTACCATTACCTCAGACACATGCTCAAACGTGGTTTAGCGATTGGCTAATGTATTCAAAATGCACTGTGCTGCCTGCCAGTGTCTATGTGTACATGGCAGTCAAGCAGAACATGAACCCCGCCACCCTGCACACATGCACACGCGCACACACACACACACACAGGCTGTTTTGAGAAGCAAGAGAAATAAACAAAGGCAGGCTTACCAGAGGGACATTTTCAAGAATTCAACACTCTGAGAAAGTAGGAAGTCCAAGCATGACTCAATGATTTAAGCTCTCCTCTCAGCATGTTAACATAAATAACTATGTGGCACGTTCCTTCTGACAAATCCCAGGAGTGAGCTGGTACACCTCAGCATCAGGCTGTTGAGGAAGACTACAAAGTTTAAGCTGAGGAGGCCTTTATCAGGGGGAAACATACACAAATTTAAAGTTGGCTTTGGGTGATGACTTGCTGTGTGTGTCTTAGGCTCTTGGAGATAAGAATATACAGTATGCCTCTGATGGAGAGCTCTCGCAGTGTGTGTGCTGGGGCCTAAATATCCAGCAACCACCTGCAAGATTCCTGTGGATTATTTACATGGTTTATGAAAAAAGACGTGAGTTTTAAGTCGTATCTGTTCCCCTCAAGAATCGAGCCCACTATGATCAGATGATAGAAAATGATAGGTCTTTTTTATTTTTACCTGTGACAGCTGTCTTGGATCAGGAGCCCCGAAGAGAGAAGAGCTGGAGCTGAAACTAATGGCTCCCCTTCGGCTGAGGACATGCTTGGGAACCGGCCTGTCTAGAGGCAAAACCGGTAGCTGATAACATACTTCCATTGAATAGTCAGGGCTGAATCCGGATCAAAAATATAGAAAAAAATGAAATATATAATGGGGGAAAAAAAACGACAGCAGATGCAATGCGAAAAAAAAGCAGATGAATTAGAAAATCTGCCGGGGGGGGGGGAAACAATCTTTCAATATTGTGGAAACGATCTGATATCGAGCTGTAAAGTATTTCTGTTCATCATGAGCGACTTAAAACTTGTGCAAATCGCCTTCATTGATGCTGCGTCTCATCTACCTCCAGTTTTACCCCCTTTGGTGTCATTCTGTCGGATTTAAAAAATAACGATAACAGTAATAAATCATGCTGCTGTTGCATTTGCCTCTTTCCTTCTCATTTTACTCAAATCCGGGCCCACGGACGACGAGACCTTCTTGCCATTTTCTGGGTCTTTGTGAAATCGCTTCCTCATTTTCAAAGCACAAAAAAACGTCCGCTCGCTCGGCTTTCGTGGTGCTCGCAGATCCGCATATGGCGTATCACGGCGTGAAAACAAAAGGCACGACCACTTCCAAAAAATGTCATCAACATATCATGTTGTATGCTACGCCGGCGGACGAAGTGAGGCAGCTCCAGGATGTGAGAGCTCGTCGGTCGTTGGCCCGGAGGACGGGGAGGAGGCGGAGGAAGAGGGGGAGAAGGCTTTCTCTCATTCACACTTTAAACCGCTGGCGAGATTTTATCAACACGTAGGGCTTCTCCGTCTTTTTTCTGGAGCTGCATGATGAAGGAGCAGTTGTCTAAATTCGCTGCTGACCGTAAAGCACGAAGTGTCTGGCTCAGAGAGGGGAACCCCGACGCTCATTTCACTCACTGCGACTCCGCTGGGTGTAAAGGAAACGTAGCGACGCGCACAGCAAATCTGGCAACCCCCTCAAAAAATAATAATAATATTTAAAAAAACGAAACCAAAAAAAATTAATACCCTACGCTGCGTTTATTTCACTACAACTACCTACCTATCGTCCTACACATTAGCCTACTTTACGCTTTCAGAGCGCACACCACCTGCCAGAGATGGTGCTGTTGGAGCGAGCGGAGGGAAAAAAAAACCGCCCTTGTTTTAGCTCGACCAATGGCGTGAAAGCAGCTGCTCTAAGCTACACGTCGATTGGACAGTGACGCTTAGACGGTATAGAAGGGCAGCTATGATTAGCTGTGGGCCCAGGGCAATCCCAAGACCTATATGAGCAGTCGCTTGCAGACGGCGTGGACTTTCTCAAGGGTATTCCTCCACAACGGGGCTTGCCCTGCAGCGGTCGACATCATTGCCTGTGATTACATTCCTCTCATGAGTCATACTACTCTGGAGCTGAGACTTACCGGGAGTTTAAAATGCAGCCTAAGAACTGCAGCAAAACCTGCATCTTTTGTTGAAGAGTGGCCATATATGAGTGCACGTGTTGACTGCGAGACAAAAGGAAATTCAGTACAAAAGGATGAATTTGAGTTGAATGTTTTACTGTCCGTGTGCATTGTTTGGACTTTCTGTCTACCCCAGATATCTCTAACACACTTGACACTTCATTATCTTTCACAACAAAGTGTAGCTGGTTGTGCTGCAATTGCTCAAATCAGCCCCTAAGTGAACAATTACTACATTCACATTTTCACTGGAGGTTTCTCCGCCATGCCCGTGTGCTCGGGGACAATGGGTGTGCCATGGCAACAGCCAGGCCCAGTGCCAGTGTATGTATAATCCCCTCCCACCCCCATTTTCTCGGGCCTGAATGGTCTGAATGCAGTTCCCCGCAACCATACCCCCCACAAAGAGAAGTCCTGGCATCTTTTCCAGGCAACTAAGGCAACACTGCAAAAACACAACAACAAATGTGTCATAGACAGTAGCAGGAGAGGACGGAGTACCAGAATAGCTAACTCAAGTACAGCTTTCCCATTATTTAAGGGTTGGAGTTTTGTTTTTAGATAATTCCCTTTGTATTTAACACTACTAAAGGAAACAATAGGGCTCAGTAGCAACAGACAATAAGAGTTACTCTTAAATTTGATATATATTAATCTAAAAGAGTCATCATACACCAGGGTACATCAGGGTTTTCCAGGGGATGTGTAAAGATTAGAAAAGACTCGCTATAGTGAAAGGCTGGCCTAAAAGTATTAAATATTCAGTATTCAATTAAGTGGTAAAAAATCTGTAGCTACTTGTTGGCTGAATGTTCAGTATAGATGGCTAGATTAATTGTAATGATAAAATCAAGGGAATATCTTTTTAATAGAAATATGGAAATGGATTTTAAAAAGCTGAAAAAGCCATCCATCCTATTAGCTGCTTATCCAGTTCAGTCGGTGGACTTGAGCCTATTCATCTATAGCCTATAGCACATTTAAACAATAAAAGTTGTGCTTTAGAGGAGGCACATTTACATTCCAGGTCTCCAAAAAAAAACCCAGTTTCAAAACCCATGAAAAGCTGAAAAGTGTTTTTATTGTATTAACTGATTATTGTAGAATCACAGTGATCATTAAAAAACTGAAAATTAAAAGAAGGTATGAAACACAAATGTATTTGTTTTCAGAGGATTTATTTGGACGAATAAGAAAAGTAAAAAGGGAAATTTATATTGAAATATAGGCTTTTGTTTTCAAAGCAAATTTAGCCTTTGCAAACCTGGGCAGATGATTAATAAAGAAAAAACAAGTAATATTGTGAAGAATTTATTACTTTCCACTCTGGTTGTTCCACCTCGTGACTGCGAATACATTCACAAACGTTTTTAATGTGACGTTTCACGTGTAAATGCCTAAAATAACACATCTTGCTTTTTAAAAATATCTGCTGCTGCAAACACTACAGAGATGATCAGCCACAAATATCCTGTACTGTTTTTACGTGCACGTTTCTGAAACTGCTTAATCTAGCGTGTGACCGTGTCAGTGGCACATTACACGTGCGAACACACGACAGCACACACTTTACCCCTACTGCTTTAAATATACATCTGGGAAAGCGTTCCATTAATTAATTTGCTCCTCAGCCATCTTTTCTTTGCCACACTCACACAAAAACTACCACACACCATGCATGGTGTTATAAACTAGCACTGAGCAGCAGTCTCAGGAGTATTAATAAGACAGGTAAGCTGCAAACCTGCTAATTCCCTTTGGCTCCACAAGTGCAGTGTCTACTTCTGAGAACCCCCAACGCTCCACTCCCCCAGGACAATATACCACGGTATCCCTAATTGATAATCTTCTATCACACTACAAGAATCACTGGTGTCATTATATTTTCCTTCACTGGCAGTTTTTGTCCCCTCTATATGTCTCTTTGAAAAGCAGGTTCATTATGTGCACGCAAAAACACCAAGACATAAAGAA
>VOQK01020407.1:32941-46340 GCA_015052645.1 Benitochromis conjunctus
TACATCTTTGGCATTTAATATAATGTGGAGACTAGCTGATAGTGTCTCTGTAAATTTAAGGTGGGATACCTTTTAGTTTTACTAATTACCATTACTGGTTAATATTTCTTCATTCCAAGCGAGTCCACGGTGAATTACTGCTACCTTTAACATTACTATTCATTCTAGGGTATGATCATACTTTTTCTGACCCAAAGAGTCTCAGTTCAGTGGATCATTTAGGACCGATATGGAGATGAAGAAATGGACATTATCTGGAATTGCTCGCAGAGACTTTTTAAATCACAGCCACTGACTGCTTGCCATCTGCGTGAATACAATATGACTTCCACCTAACTGAAATATTCATACAAGTGAACAGATGGCACCCTTTGCTCTGCTCCCTTTTCTGGTCCCCTATACACTTTCATCTTGCTTATGAGTTTGTAGACATCTTATGTGTGCGGTTATGTGCGAGTGCAGGTGTATTTCATGGCCTTGGCAGTGCATGCAGACCTTTTTTACGATTCACGCAAAGTACCGCTTACCAACTCCGAGCGAAAGAGGGGAACAGGAGTTTCACACTGTGCTCTTTAAATTGGCAGCTTTTAGCCTCAAAGGCAGCACTGTCTGGCATTCATATTGGCCTTTCATCTCCAAGTAATCTCCACACTGCTCTTAATTTGTCAATCTTTGTTGGATTTTTACTAACAGGCGCTGCAATATTATGAGTCAGATAGTAATGGCTGAAAAATTATGAATTCACTTCCATCACAAAGACATAAGCCAGAACATCTTCTTAATTGATCTCATTTGAATTCACTTTTATCTAAATGGTGAGCATCTGAGCAGCCTCTGCTTGTCGCTAATGAATATGTAATCATGCTAGTTCAGCCTTTTTAGAGATTACTGATTAAAACTGAATAAAGTGGTGTGCCCACAGCATCACAAAATGACTAAAAACTTCATTTGTCGTACATCACGGAGAAAAAACACATCAACAGAAAGGAGAACTGGGTGAGACACACATAAAAAGCTAAATGACAAAGATTTGTAAGAGCGCTGTTTTACATTTACATAGACTTGCAAATCACAAGAGATGGGAACTTTACATTTACTATTTGAATGTGAATATTTCTCATCCTTTTTTCTCCCATTTTATTATTATTATTATTATTTTTTCTAACCTTTTCTCATTTCTTAAAGTTGATTCTTAACTCGCAAACCCCGGCAGGGACACTAAATGAAACAAAGAGACAAATTAGAGAGTGTGAGAGAGACATTCATTCATTTTCAGTAATGACATCTGTCTAAAATGTTTAAATATGACTCACTGATTCTGCATGAAAGGCACTGTGTGCACATCCATGTGGCTTTATATAAAAGGAAAAGAGGTGCGAGGAAGGCAGATGTCATATTGTATGAGTCAGATGAAAAGAAAAAAGAAAAAGATGAGGTATGCTTAAATGGGTCAGAAGCTTCCACTATGAGGATCCTGCTACGTTCGCTTTGACATTGAGTTTATAATTAAAGATTATCTAAAAAGATTTTTTTGTATAGGTCAAATGTTTTGAAAAAGTGCATAATTAATTGCTTCGTTCGCGTGGGACATTTAGACGTGACAAATATTTGGAAATAAAGTGGGGAACTCATACAGATTCATGAAGATGAGCACTCCATTAGCAGAGGACAGGAGTTTTAATTTGTAATTGAAATACAGAGTAATGAGAATCAGTGGACGGAGGAATAACAATCGTGCAACAGCACAGAAATAAACAAAGACGCTTTATTAGTGTGTGACGCTTGCCACAGTCCTCCACACAACTGATAATTACAGTCTCTGAGTCATCCATCTGAACGTGTTCGCAGCACCTTTATAAGTCATTTCACAGTCAAACAAAGTGATAAAGTTTGTTTTCATCACGAGTGGAGATATAAGCAAACACTAAACAATCACCTTTAAATTCCCTTTTGAACAGAGTGCTTGCAGGTGTGATCATTTTTTATTTAACATGCACAGCAGATTTGCAGGTTATGCTGTGCATTTATGCTGACTAGACCATCACTGCAGGCAGAGCAATGCTGAACATTTGCAAGCTCACTTCTATATTTTATCCACCAAAAAATCTACTTGGTGCTGTGGGAAATTTTAAGAAAATCATCAAATCTCTTTTAATGGATTAGCATTTATTTGTAGAAAAATACATTTACAGTACTACCAATACTACCCATTTTGTTTTAACATCTGAAATATGCATTTTCATTAAAAGAAATGATCACCGAAGCTTCATAGAACAGCAAATTTATAAAAGAACGCAAATTTGAATTTCAGAGAGGGAAAAAAGGTATTCCTCTCCTTCGAGCCGGATTCGAACCAGCGACCTAAGGATGCCTGCACAACCACTACAGTCCTCCGCTCTACCAACTGAGCTATCGAAGGGAGATAGCTACTAGGTTCAACCCATGTGTATTTATAAGACCGGCAGAAATGCGGAAGCGCTGTTCGGTTAACATGTTTTCTGGAAGTTCACATTCACTACTGTTTTGGACTTGAGCTAAATAGTTGTGGGTGAGGGTTTCCCCACATATTTGAAGTAATTTGGTTGCCCTCAAAGGAACTTTAACATCGCAAGCCTTTCAATTAGTTAGCAACTATTAAACCCTGCTATTGTTCGTATTCGTTCGAGCTAACATACAAAGCTTAATAATGCTACCTTGCCGCACTGTATTTCGGCATGATATGTGAAATATATCAAATGTTTAACCATCGCGTGAAACCGAGCACGTGTGTTGCGAACCATAAATACACACACCACCAACAACTTCCGCAGTGGGGAATTAGCTCAAATGGTAGAGCGCTCGCTTAGCATGCGAGAGGTAGCGGGATCGATGCCCGCATTCTCCAGTATCGTTTTTCCTTTGAACACGCTAACAAACATCAGAATTTTTCAACTGAATTGTTCTTTTTAAATAGCAGCAGTTATCACCTACTTTTAATGATGCGGTGACAAATACACCCAATGTTATGTTGTCGTCCTTATGCTGTTCTCTAAGTGCAAAAAAATGTTTTACACGTGCCATAGTCTGTTTAATGTTAGGTAAAATCACGATCACTCCTTTAATTAGGAGCTTGGCCAGCAAACCTATTATTATAACAAACCTCTCCTGTGCGTGGTTATCTTCCCTCTTGCGTAATGGTCTGCTCCAAACTTTGGAAGTCACTTTTGATAGCTTCCCGCTACTGGTTAACATTAAAGCTAGCACTTGATTGGTAACATGGTTAAAATGTACTGAGTATTACGTGTTTTCAGTGTTTTACACACTGTCAGATGCTATCAATAATTTTAGATGTAAAAGTCACATGGGAGTTAACTTGCATCACTTGCCCCCATCCTCTCAAACACATAGCCACATGGCACCCAGTGTAGAAGAGGCTGGGGATGGGCTGCTGTTCAGCACTGCCCTACTTAGTTTCAAATATGGACAAGGCAAAAATGGCAACCTTAGACGTGACAGCAGTAGCTGCTAAAAACAGAACTGACACAGAGGAGATAGGAGTCTACACCCTCTAGGACAAACATAGCAGGCCTACTACTCAGGCGAAGCTGGGCCTATGATAGATTGCTTTCTAAAAGGACTACACTAGACTTTTTAAGTTGTTTAGTTGTGTGTGAAATCGTTGACACCATGGACAACTTGGAGAAACAGCTGATTTGTCCAATATGCCTGGAAATGTTTACAAAGCCTGTGGTAATCCTACCCTGCCAGCACAACTTGTGCAGAAAATGTGCCAATGATGTTTTCCAGGTAAGCTTCTGAATTTAACAGCTATAGGCTCTGTTTACAGACATGTGGACTGAATTTTAAAGATGGTGGTTTGAAGTTTGCGTTATGGACTGTTAATCCACGGGAATAATTTTTCATAACTGCTGAGTGAAACAATTTAATTAATTTTACACCAGCCATCAAGCTATCCGTCAAAACCCAGCTGTCATGCAAAATTCAGAGCTTCACTTGTTGTTGTTTACAGGCTTCAAACCCGTACCTTCCAACAAGAAGCGGCTCGTTGACATCTGGTGGCCGTTTCCGATGCCCATCCTGCAGACACGAGGTGATTCTGGACAGGCATGGTGTTTACGGCCTGCAGAGGAACCTGCTGGTTGAGAATATCATTGACATGTTCAAACAAGAATCCAGCAGGTGAGACAGAGCAGACATTTGTCAAAATAACAGATAATGAAAAGAATTCTTCATATCTGACAGGAGGATGTTTTCTTTAGCGAAATTTGCCCTGTAGGGCAATAAAGTATAGCAGCAGGAAGTGAAACACTAACTCTGGCTTCTGAGTCAGAGAGCTGAAGTGGGTGAGAGGACGTTTCTACTTGCAGTGGTCATCCACACAGATGATTTTTTTTATCCAGCAGATGACTGAAAGGCTTGTATGACATTATATCCACAACACTTTGTACTGTTGTGGCATTATTTTATTAGCATTATTCTATCCTAAAACCAAAACGTAGAGTGCCAGGTATTTCCCTAATGGGAATTTCCCCTTTGGGGAAATCCCCATCCCGAGGTGATCGTTGCCCCACTAGTAGTCGTCCATCATCATATGAGCCAAGCTGGGAAAAAAGTAGTGGGTCGTTACCACCTGAGGCTTCAGATGAAATCACTGCGAGATCTTCCATGAGACCACATTATGTGACCTGTTGACTTCACCTGACGCAACGTGTGAGTGGGCGTTGAGCCGCCTGGGGAACGGATCTCAAGACTGCATTGTAGGGGGTCGACAGTTGGTGTTGTTAACGATCCGTCATCCTCTTTTAAAGCGTCTCCTCGGTCTGAAATGTAAACATTCGCATCCTCCAAAGAGTGACCTTTATCCTTTCTTAATGACTTAAAACCAAGCAAATTTAAGGTTTTGGAGCGCCCTATTCAAAGTCAGGATCTTAAACGGGGTGTTCATGCTCAAAAACCCTCACAGGTGTTTGAATTAAAGCAATTCTGCAAAGAAGAGTGGGCCAAAATTTCTCCACAGTGATGTGAAAGACTCATTGCCAGTTATTGCAAAAAGCTTTATTGCAGTTCTTCCTGCCAAGGGTTGCACAACTAGTTATCAGGTTTAGGGGACATTAACTTTTATACACAGCACAGGTACATTTAGATAGCTTTTTCACTTGATAAAGGAAATCATTATTTATTATTATAATCATTATTTTTATTTACTTTGGTTGTCTTTGTCTTATGGTATAACAAATATGTATAAACTTAAGAAACAAGGAAGGGGGGGAAACTGTTAAGATATACAAACATGAATCATGTACGCTTGCTCCCACACTACTCAGCAATGATGATGACCTATTGATTACAGTGCTGGCAGTGCATGTGAATGGCAGGGCGCACCTGACGGGTCATCGATAAGCTGTTGAGATGCTCAGATGTGTAACAGTGACATTATCAAACTGACACTGCATGTCACATCAGTATGCAGTCAAATGTGCAGCATCACAGGATACTACCGCTGTTTCCATCGCACCTCAACAGCAGCAAACCAGCACCAGAGAAAAAGGAAGAAACGCCCATGTGTGATATTCACGAGGACGAAAAGATCAACATTTATTGCGTGACCCACGGTGTGCCCACGTGCTCCATGTGCAAGGTCTTTGGCCCCCACAAAGACTGTGAGGTGGCTCCTCTGAGCAGCATCTACCAGACGAAGAAGGTGAGGCCTGAGATTCTCACAAAGGCTACGAATACTGTCAGCCATGCTGATGTGTTTTTTACAGTTTCATCATGAAGTATCTCATAGTATAATCATAGATTTGCCCCAGATTTAAGTCTGTAGTCATGCTGCCATGTCCTTGCCCCCTAGACGGAGCTGAGTGACGGGATTGCCATGGTGGTTGGGAACAACGACAGGATGCAGGGCATCATTAGTCAGCTAGAGGAAGCCTGTCGTGCCATAGAGGTCAGTGTCCGACTGCTGCAGTGCCTGGCCGCTCACTCACTCAGCAAGCCTCACTCCGTGCACACACTAATGCACCTGCACAGACGACCAAACTGATGTAATGTGTCCTTGTCACGGCCACTCTTTCTGCTTTTATCCATCTGTGAGATTTAGACAGAGAGGCAGTAAGAGGAAAATAAATGTTTTGGTTCCACAGACTGCTTTAATCTCCCCTTCTCATATTTTCTTCTACGCTGGGTCCACATACACTAGTTAGAGCACCCTATTCTGCCTTCGACCCACTTCCACGGACAATAAAACGAGCAGTGTAATTGATAGGGCGAGAACAGGCAGCTTTCTTATGGTTCACGTGCCACAGTTGGACGTAGTAGAGAGGAAGCTGGAGTGACTCCAGTCCCCTGTGTGTCACTGCTGTGGCGTCATGCACATGGCACCAAATGAACGGAAGGCATTTTGCAGTATTTAGACATCCGAAGAATGAAAACAACAACTAATAACCGCATTTTCTCTCATTTTGAAATTCTCATGTACTCCGAAACTGAATTGCCTACATTTCCCACCCAGAACTCACTAATAAAGAATGGACTTGCAGAATTTACAATCTCTCCCTGTGAGTGTGCGTGTTTTCTTCACTTGTTCATGTATGTACAGGAGAACAGTCGGAGACAGAAGACTCTGGTGTGTGAAAAGTTTGACCACCTATACTCTATCCTGGAGGAGAAAAAGAGGGAGATGAGTCAGAAGGTGACAGACGAACAGGAAGAGAAGGTGAACTATATCCGGGGCCTGACAAGGAAATACGGAGACCATCTGGAGGAGAGCTGTAAAATATTGGAGCTGGGGATCCAGACTATGGACGAGTCAGAAATGGCCTTATTCCTGCAGGTCAGAGCTGCTACTACATGGGGTTTAAATTTGACATCACTTTAGCCAATTCATAAAAGTCTGTCAGTATTTTATGTGCAAGTTCAGCTGAATTGGGATTTCCCTTGTGTCTTTCAGAACACAAAGCCTCTCCTCAAAAAGTAAGCATGTTGTTTGTTTTTTCCATAATAATAATTGCACTGATAAGAGGATGAATGAGTTTTGCAAAAAAAAAAAGAGCCTACACTGCCAGTGTAAAAGCAAAAAATCCTTTCTAGCTAATGTTTTTTAATCACTCTCATGAATGATTACATCTGCACTTACACATAAAACCACAACTCTAATACAGCAAGGTCACACCTTCTCTCTGGTAGCTGTGGAAAATAATCGTGTGAAATGTTGCAAATCACTATCTTCTGCTGTGGCATCCTGAAATAACTTGCAGAACGCGCTAAACATCACAGATTGAATATATTTAAGACGTGTTACCATGACTTTGTGAGGCAAGATTTAGTCCTGTGAATACCCTATACGAAACTTATGTGCTCAGGATTGAAGAGGCATCCAGTACGGCACACCTGGATAAAGTAGAGTTTGGCTACGAGAGTATGGATCACTACAAAGTCGACTTCAAGAAAGAGGGCAAGGCCCTGCGGAGCATCGACTTCATCCAAGGTGAAGGAATGGAGATCACGGCTTTAATTTGCTTCGCACCCCTCAGTCTTGTAGTTCTCCAGCCTTTATCCTTTTCTGTCTTAATTCTCACACAGATGACGAAGACGAGGATGAAGAAAATGAGGATGCAGGAGTCGGTGCTGAGGAAGGAGAAGGGCCACAGACTGTTTCTGGAGGTGCTGTTTCAGCCACCTCTGCTCAGCCTTCTGTGCCCCCCCAGCAGACCAGCTCCTCCCCCAGCGCACCCACGAGCACTCCCTCAACTTAGCTGTCAGCCACCAACCCTGACAACACCTAAACCAGAATCAGGATTGACTGTTGCTCCTAAATGTTGACCTCAGGTCAGCGGTGATACATTTTTAGCAACGTGGGGAACCTAATCTGTGTATGTAGATCTGAAGGAAGACAGAGATGTTTTACTTCTGCCTCTTTTGTTGTGATTGTGGGAGGGCATGTCACAGCATTCGGACTGATTTTATCTCTTTTTCTCTGATTAAAAAACATGCTTTAGTTCCTCCTTTTCACTTTGAACATGCTTAATGACAGAGGGACTTTGACTGTCAGT
Organism: Benitochromis conjunctus; assembly: GCA_015052645.1. Lineage (NCBI taxonomy): Eukaryota > Metazoa > Chordata > Actinopteri > Cichliformes > Cichlidae > Benitochromis > Benitochromis conjunctus. The sequence continues at coordinate 40,993 of VOQK01020407.1, forward strand.
CAGCTCTTTGCAGAATTCAGATGTACTCAAACATTTTTTTTTTATGTGGTTGACCTTTTGAGACTCGCTCCTTATATTCCATCATTAAAAAAACATAATAGGAGAGCCTCTGGTTCTCTACCCTGTTGTATACTTCTTTATGACTGATATAACTTTATGAGTACTGTAGCATAGTGATAAAATAACCACTGTGACATTTCAGTATTTCCTACATCAGACTACTTGTGTTTAATATTCCTTGTAATGTGGCACAGGTATTATTTCCCATGATGATATGATATGATGACACATGCATATTATATACATTAAAAGTGATTTGACTAAATACCGTCAGCATACTTTTTCACATCGCTGGTTAACATTAGATGTAAGAATACAGTTTTATTTCTTCGTAGTGCCTTCACTCTCCTTCCCTGTTTGTCTTTCCACACACCTATTCGCATATTTCTGTGGAAGGAAATCCAGCTCAGTGTGTGAGTGCCTTTTGTTTGGCTTGTTCAGACACTTCTAACATCCTTCTCCACTGCATGATCAGGATAACACTCCTGCGTATGCATATGAGACCACAGTGAGCAAATATGAGTGCTCCCATATTTATAGACCAAAGCAAATAATTTGCTGCCCAGCGATGGCCTCATGTTGCTGTAACTCCACCGCTCAGGTAGTCCACCATTCAACGACCATCTGTTATTTTACACCGCGTCTCGGTGAGTTGGATCCTTTACAAATGGACTCAATCGCACACTAAGCCTCAAGATGCTTCGCGGGCCAAAAAGAATAGGATGACTCACACCCATGGCTCTTGTTTAGCATAGCCTGACACTGGAGGTCAAGAATCAGCGTTCACATACACACACTCACACATAAACACACACACACACAGTGTCTTTGACACTAATTAACTATCAGTGGTGCATCTTTGAGCTAAGTGTGGTTGCCTCTTGCTGGTATAATGAGAATTGCCTCTTGAGGATTAAGGGTTTAGAAGAAGAACGCTGTATGGATGTTCACTGCGCTGAAGGGTTGTTCAGATTTTTGGCAAAGTACTCCAGTTAAAGCTTTCTGTGTGTGTCCGTGTTAGAGAGAAGGCATGAACTGGCTCCAGAGCAATGCTACGGTTAGACTTATACAATTCTTTGCACTGAGTTAGGCAAACCTTTACCACTCAGCATTTATAGGCAAGACTCGAGATGCAGTGCACTCTTTAACTGCTATTTTCATTTCTTTCTTTTTTTTTCAATTTCTTTAATGTGGGACTCCAAATCTATATGTTAAACAATATTAGGAAAGTGTATTTTAATCAGATTTCTAGTCAAAGTTAAAGGGAATTTTATTTATTTTTTATTGGAGTTACTGGTAACTAATATGTAAGGATATCCACAGAAAAATGTAAGCAATGCTTTTATTTTTTTTTATTAAAAATATAGATATAAGACGTTCTGTTGCACAACAGAAAATGACTGGTTGCACATAAGTTTATTAACAAACATAAATATCATAAATACAGTGATTCATAATCTAAAGCAAAATGCCAATTTTGTGAATGCAATTCATGTCTTAGACAAAAGTATTTCATCTCAAATATGAAGAACGGCATATCTCTACAGATCTGACACCAACATTGAAATGGCAAGGTACAATCGGCTCATTATAAGTCAAGCCCGTTTATGCTCCATAGTTTGAGGTTAAAGCTATAAACAATAAAGTGATAAAGCAGCACTATATTGTACAGAGCATGTTTTGTGCTGATGGCAAAAATGCACAACAGAAGGAGTAAAAGAAAAAGAAAGGGAAGGGAGATCTTTGGCGGACTGGGAAATCATTTTCCGAAGAGCTCCATCATTCTTCTGTTATTCTGCGCTTGCTGAGCCAGCTGTTCCGCCCTGGACATCTCCATCATCTCCCGGAGCAGGTGGAAGGTCAGATCCAGGGATATCGGCGGGTCCTCGGACCTTCTTCCTCTCTCCATCGAGTCGTCCCCGCGGTCTCCGAAGCCGCTTATGAGCGCCCTGATGTTCCCAACTTTTCCCTGTAAAAGACGCCGCGTCAGCTGGAGTTGCAAAGCTCTGTTGAAGATGGAAGTCGATCCGCCGGGATACATGGACGTTGAGGGGAAAGAGTTCGAATCCCCATTGCCCAGTCGGATGAAATACTCCTCCCCAAGCCTCTCCAGAATCGGGCCGGACTGCTGCTGCTGGGAGTTTTGGGTTTGTAGAGCTGGGACGCGCAGGGTACTGCCAGGGCTCTCAATAGCCCGACATTCGTAGCGCGGTAGGAAGGCAACTAGCAGAATCACGGTGGTACCGAATAAATTGAGCTTCATGTCAGGATTTCAACAGGAATCTGAGAAGAGAAATAAATAAATGAGGATTATTTAAACGTGACACGCTTATTTTTCTTGCTGTGGCGCGAGATGTGCCGCGTAAAAAGGCAATTACGCACGTAAAAGAGACGTTGCAATAATGTAACGGGCAAATTATAACTATTGGTGCCGCAGTTTATTTTTATTATTGTAAGATATTTGCGATCTGTTACCACCTGTTATTAGTAACGGGACTGAATATTGTGAACTTGATCTGCGATGTGGAATATTTATGCGTAAAGGAAGCTCGAAGATTAGAATGAGGAAATATTGTCTTCTATCATTATACTTAGTCTATCCCAAAAATGAAATCAGAAATTAGACCAGAAAGCTCTCAGGAAAGTAGAAAATCCACGTTATCATCTATAAATATAGTTTTTAAATGTTTGCTGTGAAGCATAAAGATATCTTTAATTAAGCAGAGTCACATTAAGCTGTGCTTGGGGGAAAGAATAACTAAAATGCCAAAAGAGGGAAAAATACGAATTCACAATGTGGGTAAAATGAATGAAACTTTTCTTACCTTCAGGCTTTAGAGGTGGTCCGCTACAGCCGTGTAGGTTGCCAGGTAGTTGGCGAGATGCCGCCCTCCTTCACTTCACTTTGAGGAATCAAGTGTATAGTTACTTAAAGGATAGATGCTGAATGGACTTATATAGCCACCCTCACTATAAGTGTCGCGCTCCAAGCTGAGATTGAGTCTGCGCGTTCTTGCATGGGTGTAACGTGAATGGACGCCTCTGACAAAGTGCTTTAGTTTAGACGAGATGAGTCATATGTGAGTGTGCGCGCACGTGCACGAGCGTCTACCTCGGCGCTTTCAGAATAGGCCTATAGGTGACACACCTGCCGGCATTTTCACTTGAGTTAGTTGAAAAATAATTGCAGAGGTTCTTGGACTCCATGTGTCAAATAATCAGAAGTTAAAAAGTAGCATTTATACGAATTAAGTCTGGAACTGTGTTTTTTTTCTTCTGCTTATCAGTCACTGCTCATTTTCATCATGTGTTTTATAAAAGAAAAAGAAAAAAAAAACATACAGTGACTGCTCTTGGCTACAAAATTGCAAAAGTTATGTAACACTGTGGAAGTGCGGTAGTTTCAGGTATGACATTTTGGTGCAATCTTCAGGACTCACTTTGTCTCTGCATTTTACACCACAAGTATTCCAAAGCAGTTTTCCATCTGCCCTGTGTTGCATTGAGTGAAAGTGCATTTGCAAACACCTCAGGCTGGGAGAGAGAGAGAGAGAGAGAGAGAGGTATTGTCTCCCAGTGATTCATTGCTGCTGCACATATATACGTCACCACCTCTACCAATCGGTGCCTTGGCCACCTTGCTCCAGAGGGGCCCACCGCCAAGCCACACTTGCAAGATGAAGCGCTTATCCAAGTATTAGAAAAGCGATTAGAATGTTAAACAGCTCAAATCTTTAACTTTGTGTTTCTGTCTGCTTTACCTGCTTTACCTTTAATCGAGCATTTGTACAATACCTATAACAAGTAATTCCTCCACAAAGGCAGAGGATTTTTTTTTTCAGTTCCATTTGTTTATTAGTTTGTTTGTAAGCAAGTTTAAGTAAAAGACCTGGCTGAAATTCATTGAACTTGATGATAAGTTGGCTATTATACTTTAGTTGGATCCAGATGGCCTTCTTTTAAATTATGAGCTAGGACACTGGCATTGGTAGAGGGCTGTGCTTTGTAAAACAGCCCTTTAAGTTGTGCAATACCATTAAATAAGCACTAATTCTTCCACAAAGGCAGAGGATGTGGAGTCCCATATGGTAAAATATGTTGATAAAAAGACGGCCCTTTCATACTTACACCTAAACTCAGAATGCATGGTAAGGCAACCCTTCCAATTAATCCTTAACAGTAAATGCATTCCATTCAGACGTTAAGACTGGGAAAGAGTAAGATTCAAACATATGCAGAGGTCAACGTGACCTAACAGGTAGTGTGCACTCAAGTAAAATCAACCACTCTGGAAAGAGAGAGCGAGAGAGAGCAGAGGGGGAACATTTGATTTTGTAAATGTGGGCATGAAGTGCAGGACGGTTTTTCTTCAGAAAAAAAAGTACTGTCTTCCAAGATTCATGCATTACCTGCATAGGTTTTAGTGGATTAGAGGATAATATGCAAAAACCTCGTTTCCCCTAGCCTCTCCACTTTGTCGCTTTTCATGCTCCGTTACTGCTCAAGGGGAGGTGTCAGGTCCCATCATGAGAAACACATGTTGGCTGACACAAATAGAAAACACTGCCATGAGAGAGGGACTGCTCGTGGTCAATTCACGTCACCTCATTTTCAAATCACCGTCCCTGGACAGATCACTGGGAGGGAAATCCTCTCCCGTGATGCCACACAGGAAAAGACTTGGGCTTAAATTATTATCGCTCTCTTTTGCTCAATTAGATCGAGTCTTTTAGATGATTACATTAGATAAAACCCAAATGATTTGTCCTGGAAAACTGGAATGTTGCCACCTTTTCACACTGGCATCTTTTGGTTGGACAGTCAAAACAAATAGACAAAGTTGGATTTCCACAGCACACAAACTGCGAATTGCCAATGAAAAAGTATTTTACAGAATTACTGTCAGATGAGCAAATTCTCCTCGGCAGCAGATTCATTATTTGATCATTTGCCTTTCCGGTGCTTCTCAGTGAACTTTCTCTTCCTGAATAATTGGACAGCTTTCTCCAGTGGATAGAAGTGTGTTTTTCCTAATGCATGCTTGACTTTCACAAACAAAATTTTAATAATCAAAGTCACTCTCGCTGCTTAAGCGAGTGCGATCGCTGGGACTGCAGAGCCGAGGGCTAGACTACCACCTGACCTCAGTCTTGTTGCTCAGGTGTCCTTCTGGTTTATAGTGCAGTGATATAACCTGTTATAAAAACACCTCTAATAGAAGTGAGAGCCTGGCCTTTCATTTTACAAAAAAAAAAAAAAAAAAAAAAAGAAATTTTGACAAAGTAACA
>VOQK01020407.1:46360-56642 GCA_015052645.1 Benitochromis conjunctus
GCTTTTATTTTAAAAAAAAAAAAAAAAAAAGACATGGACAATTTTACAGAAATTGCATTTCTTGTTTTACAGTTGACCACAAAACTACTCAAAGCTTTCATACAATCAGCCAACTAGTTACATGGTTAAACATATACGCTTCAATCATGGCTGTTTAAGGCTAAGAAGTTTAATTAATTATGCAAGAGGAGATCTGCCAGTATCCCCACAGGGTGACTTAATGTCAAAGTGTTCTTCAGTGTACCCCAGCTGCTTTTGAAAAGAACTGTTTTGATGAATGTTTCAGGATTTGAAACAAAGAAAATCTTTTGAAGGTTTCAGTGTCATCACATCTTGAAAAATTAAATGTGACACGGCTGGCTTTCTCTGGCTCTTCCTAAGACTGTGTACGTAACCCTCACGAGAACGCGTGACGCAAAGTTCTCTGTAATGCAGCGAAAACCCCCCGAGGGCCATCTGTCTGTAACGATCTGGCACGTGCGGGTCAGAAGCTTTACTTTTACTCATTCACATAGTGGTTGCCAGTCTTGTCACACAAACGCGGTGAAAGGGAAATAATGCCTGTGAGGATGATACTGGAACTCATAACAGAGCCCATCATTTACAGAATAATTCCAGTGTTTAAGTTGAATAAGCAAGTAAGAAATCGGTAATTACTGTGTGTGTTTTTGTAACTACAGAGTACCTGCAGATTACTTTTTGGGAAAGCAAAAGTTTGAGTTCATGTTCTGTACTTATAGTCATTTAAAGAGATAATACTGGTGTCTGCCAGCTTTGTTCTTACTCTGTCCTAATATCTTAAAGATACTGAGTCTTTTTTGAGTTCAGAATCCCTTTTCTGTTTGTTAAGAAAGATATAAACTATACTAATTTCTTTAATCGAAAAAGCCTCCATCCATTCATCCATCCATTTACTTCGTATCTTATCCCAGCTGTCATAGATCGAGAGGTGAGTTCGCCAGTTTGTCACAGGGCTCATCTAAAAAGCTAATTTTATGTTTGAATTACAGATCAAACATACAATATTGTATACGTGTAATTAAAAGGATGGATTGGAGGGTTTTCAGCCTTGCTTTGTATAAATCACATGAAAACACTAAAATCAGCTGTGCACCTGGCTGGTTGTCATTGCCTTTTGCCATGAGACACTCTGTTTCCTCCCATGAAGGCATAAAATTTTAAAGATGTCACTGATACATAGTTTTATTATTCTTTTTAAATGACACGGTGATTCTCTGGAACAGCTGAGGTCTAAGGTTTTCAGCAAAGGTCACTCAAACAACAGTAAAATTTCCATTTGGTGTTCTTTCTGATTGTTCACATCACCAGGATTGTGTATGCTGCTGTGAGTGTTAAGGAGGGAGTGTGTAAACCAGTGCAACAGTTGGGGGTCATGTGTTTTAAATAAGAGCCCTATAGCACATAGAAATCCTTAGGCTTATTAGTAAAATTTATTGTTTTGTATTGCTTATAAGTAGGAAAAGATGAAACTGTACAGTAGATTACAATCCAGATTATCCTCTTCTTGAGCAGCAGTTCTCTGGGTGAAAATGTCCTGCTGATGTCAGAGGTGAATGACCAGACTGCTCCAAAGTTGCTATGAAGGCAAAAGTAACTGAAATAATTACTCATTACAACAAATGGCCTCCACAGTCACCAGATCTCAATCCAACAGGGCACTTTGGGATGTGGTGGAACGGGAGATTCACATCATGGATGTGCAGCTGACAAAATCTGCAGAAGCTGTGCGATGCTGTCGTGTCATTATGGACCAAAATCACTGAGAAATGCTTCCAGCACCTTGTAGAATCTAAGGCATAAAGCAGCTCTGAAGGAAAGCAGGTCCAGCTTTGGAAATTTTTTCACAGACATGTCACGTGACCTGTCGCATATGGGTTTGTACAACATTTGCAGAGATGTTGATGCAACATTCTTTGCTAAACTTTGACTTGACTAGTGATTTCCTGTCATTTGTCCAGCAGTCACGGAGCCAGAATTTGATGACTTATAATTCCCATCTTGTTATCATTATGCGAACTGAATATGTTGGCTCAGTCAGTTTTCTCAGATTTATCCTTAGACTTCGTGTCTGCGAAATGAGACATATTTAGGGGCCTGTCTCTGTTTCAGGAAATACTAAATGTTCCGCTTCTGTGCATGATTTCAAGTTATTATTAGTGAAACTTTATTTCTGTGATACGTGACATACTGTTCTAACATTTCACTCAAAGGCATGAGACAGCAAATGTCCAATCCTAGAGTGTGATAAAAAAAAAAAAAAGGAAAAAAAACTGTCTCAGGAGAAATCTAGGCCAAAGCCATTCTAGCAAAATTGTAACCCAGTTTTCTTTGCTCTTTGATAATACACTTTGACCATAATTGTCTCTTTGGGGCCACTTAATCTGAACATATATGCTGATGCTATCTTCCCTGTGCGCCCTCATGGCTAAGCTGCGAATCATTTATAATTCATTAATTTTGTCTAATCGTTATGCAGCTATAAAGTGTGATCAGTGGCAGGGATTTCTCAACAAAAAAAAAAAAAATCATGTCTCCTTTCAAGATTGACAAACATCAACTACATTGATGCTGGCAGTTATACAGATCAAAGTGACAGAAGACAGCCAGGGAAGAAACATTTCAAACAGCTTTCTTTATTCTAATCTTGGATTGTCTCAGAGCGCTAACGACCTTAAAAGCACTCTTCTTCCTTTCAACACAGCTATCCACACACCATGTAGCAATCACAAGTATAAAGGCTGAAATGGTTGAACAGGTTTTTTCCTGTCTTTGTGAATGTCCATCATGCTGTTCTGTCTCACAGCGATCAGTGGTTACCTCATATATCTTTATATAAGGGCTCTTTATGTGGGTTATGATCAAATAGAAGCTTATCAGACAGAGCTAGTTCCCAATAAGTGGATTAAAATGGTTATAACTGCTGTTATACCCCTATAATATTTTTCTTATGTAATATTTTTAATGTCTGTGGCAGTGTTTTAGAATTTGCTGAGAAGATGCCATCAGTTTCAGAAACTGCAGCATCTATTTATGTCAAGTGGTGGGCTAATGAGAGAAAACCTGTCAGCGTATAGAAGTGTGTGGTCTTTTCTCCCTTTCTTTACCCAAGCGTGCTTCCTGCATCTTCTATGTGTTTTTTGTTTCTGTTTTTCTAGATTAAACTACTTACAGCAAAAATCTTGTTGCAAAAAAGAAAGAAAGAAAACAAACAAAAAAAAGGTTTTATTTAAATAAAACCAGAATTCAATGAGCCTATATTTATTTGAAATGTATTTATTCATTTACACCAGTCCAAACATCTTATATGCATTAACTGGAAGCAGGGCGTAACATGTTTGTTTCAGAAATATAGAATTCAGTTCAATTCAGTTCGATTCAGTTTTATTTAAACAGCATTACATCACAACATCAGTCACCGCAAGGTGCTTTGTATTTTAAGGTACAGACCCTACAATAATAAAGACAAAACTCCAACTATCAGATGACCACCCTATGATCAAGCACTTTGGCGACAGTGGGAAGGAAAAAAGCAGTGTTCACAGGAAGAAACTAGTTAAAGAAACCAAAGTGCTATAGTAGGCTGATATGGTACTATGAGGTCTATAAGATAACACAGGATCTGATTATTCAAGGCATTTTATGCAATGAGACATTAGATTCTGGAATTAACAGGGAGCCAATGAAGAGAAAAAATACTTTTGTGGAAATTAGGAGATAAAGAGGAGTGAGAATCAGGTTGTATCAGGGTACAGATCAAAATCCAGAGCCCATAATTTATTAATGCACATGGCATGGGTAACATCTGTGGATCTAAGAAGACATGCACGCAGGAAGACGGGGAAGTCTCTTGCTTATTTCAGCAAGAAAATCCCAAAATACATTTTGTCCATGTAGCTCCAAAAGAGTCCAGGCTCTAAAGTGGCATGCCTGGAGTCAAGACCGGTCACCATTTGAAAACATTTGGCACATTATAAAATAAAAAAACACAGAAAACTGTGCCCTGCTACTGCTTCTGAGGAGCTGAAAGTCCTATATCAAGCAAGACACATTTTACTTTCAATAGTGTAGTAAAGTTCCCAAACACAGAGCAAATATGCTGCTGGCACTACCTTCATCAAACTGACTCCAAGTTCCCGGTTTCTAAGAGAGATTGTCCATTTTTATATATGTGTGTGTCTTTGTGGCTCTTCATGCCGTGTGCACAAACTGAGTCTTCTCAGATGATCACGCTGGGCATTTGCCCCATAGCACACATAACGAACGTCCTCCATCACATTAGACAGAACCCAAGCCACTGAAGATGAAGTGAAATCAGCTATGAGATGCATTGTTGTTTTTCAGGAAGTGACTAGTCTAATGAAGGGGGGGAAAAAAACGATGGAGCAGCAAATTGGGTCAAAAAATATTTTGAGACCCTTTCTGCAGAAAAGGAACTATCTTTATCACACAAAAAAACACAGTCTTGAATTTGGTGTTTATCACATTAGAGGATCATTAGGAGAGTGTCTGTCAAATAAAGACATTCTGTACATCCGCACATGTTTTACCCAAGAGCAAAATGAGTGACTCATCCTTTGGTTTCTTTTTTTTTTCTGTTTTACTTGTTTTATCAGAAGATGACTGAGATTTTTCTACTGTAAATTGGGAAGTATTCCTCTTCCCTAATTGTTTGTGTAGGTGTCAATATTCCCTCTTTGGCTTCTCCCTGAGCCTGTTTGAGGAGCTAACAGGCACTGATCACACAGTGGCAGCAGGCCAAAATAAAAAATGAGACAATCACACCAGACAGCAGCACTCGGGGAAAAAGGGGGAACCAAAAGATATTCATCCTTTCTTCACAGAAACCCGAGCAAATCGTGTTTCCCTAAAAACGGTTGGCACAAAAATGAACTCAGAAAGAAAGCTGCTTCTAATACAATAAGAAAAAGTGTGTTAAAGCTTTTGTTACTGTACAGTGAATAATATGTTTTAATAAATATATTGTTATGCTGAGAGCATTAACTGTGTCAGAGAGAATCACTGCTGGCGTGAACCTTGTTCTTCACGATTAATTCGATTGAGTGGCTGTAATTTAAAAGCTTCCAGAGCTTCCACATCAATCTACTGAACTAGTCGAATAAAACTAATGTAGTGAATCAATCAGCAGAGATACACACATTAATCTGAAGAGGTCCTCTGTCAGAAACCTCTCAACACCAAGCTTAACCCTCCCAGGTAGAGGAAAGAGTGACTATCCGGTGGAACAGGGTTAGAGAAAAAGGTCGAGTAAGATACAGGCATTTATGGCAGGTGGTTGGACACTGAAGCTAGCCTTGTCTACTAAATTCATCAGCGTGAGTGACTGGACAACTCAGTGGTGACATTATTTTTTAGTTCGAGCAACCCCAAAACAGCTGACGAACAGAGGAGACGTGCCAGGAACTGCACTGTCCTTCACCGTTCCCTTCTCGATGCAGTGGTGATGGGCGGTCATCCAAATATTTAGCAACACTGAGGTTCTGATGTAACTGTCCCCCGGTGCTGCTAACGCACAAAGAAAACACCCTTTGACGTAGAAAGTACCCAGACATAAGCACGCCATTATGGGCAGTGAGGTAAGCAAGATGAATTTCACCTTTCAACAATCAGTGCCTGATCACATTTCAGAACAGGAGCAACCAATATTTTTAGTAGTGTCATGATGTACGGCAATAAGACACGGGAAATTCACCTCATGAACTCTCACAACAAGTAGTTTAACAATTTTTTATTGGACACTATTAATGAAGAAAACTGTGATATTCTGGGAGAACAAAGTTACTCATTAAAAGGACTCAAGGCTCACTCTTTCCTTTGTGTTCCAGTCGTTTTGCTAAGCCAAGCTAGCTTAGCTAAACTAGCCTAGCCACCTGTTGGTGTCAACTTCATAGTATACACCCGTTTGCTACTTTGTGAGGGACACCTGTTTAACTTTAGGCATGGAGACATGGTAAAGACCAGACGCTGAAGTTGAAACTCAGACCAGAAATGGGGAAGAAAGACAATTTAAGTGATTTTGAACGTAGCATAGTTGGGTTGGTATTTCAGAAATTGCTGTAGTATACTGCATAAAAGTCACCAGCATTCTGCTAACTCTTTTGACTCCAGAGTTTCAAACCCCTCTTGCATTAACATCAGCATGAAAACCGTGCACCGGGAGCTTCATGATGAGGGTTTCCAGGGTTGAGCAGCTCCTGCTGTGTAATGTGTAGTGTGAGTGTAGCTTGCTGGTAAGCCTGGAAAAATATTTGCCCCATTTGCCCACATTTCAAGTGAAGTCTGAAGCTAAAATAATATCAAGTTCATAGATCTCAAATGTAGCATGATGGAAGTGCATTCTATGGTTTAGAAGTTGCAACCTTGAATGCTTTAGCTTCCGGTCAGGAACGTGGAAACACCAACAGGCTTTGGTCTGAAGACCTCAATGACCTGTGATGATTCTTTCCCTACTCCTACAAAGCTAGTTTCACTTAGAGCATAATGTCCTGAGGAAGCTAAAAAGAGTTTCTGTTTATATGAACTAAATTGTTGTTGCGGCCTCTTGTTATGCAGCCAAGCCTGCTGACCTTGTGAAAACCTTTGAATCTTTATATATTTAAGCAATGCTGTGTCTGAGCCCAGCAACCACGTGAGCTTTTCATGTTCATCTCTACATATATTGCCTTTGTTTATACACCATCGCTGCTTCGGCTGCTTTGGCAGACCTTAAGATCTCCTGCCACTCATGAGCCGATGTCCCAGTGAGAGTCAAATTTAAATTTGCTCTGTAAAAACTAAACTGTGACCAAAGCTCTGCCTGTCTGTTGCATGTGGGGGGTTTTTGGGGGGAGGGGGCATTTTTTCTCCCGTTCTCCAACTCCTTTTCCTTACTGCCTTTTCTTAGGTTCTATTTTTGCTACTAGACTTTCTACTTTTGGCCCGTGTTAGCATCAAGTATTGAACTTTTGAAGCCTTTGTTAGAATTAAATAGCTCTATCTGTAGATTTAACACTTGAATTTTGCTGGCTAACGCCGGTCGCTGTATGTGTAAGCTGCTTATGACATCTTGCCTCAACCTCCAAATCTGCTCTTTGTTGTATGATTCATATTATACCATCATCCTAAGCTTTAAAAAAGTCTATTCAGTATCTCCGCACTTGTATCTTTGCCATACATAACACCTTACAGTTCATTTTAACAGTCAGCCTCCTGTAAATTTCCACTCCCAGTCAAACTGCATCATAACTGTTTCTGACGTAACCTGCAAATGTAATTTTTAGATGCACTTTTTGATCTTTAACTTCAATCTAGACTAAGTTTAGATTGAAGCTACACCTGTTCAAATGTTTATTAATGCAAAAATCTAATAAGCAACTTACGTGACAGTAATTCTGTGCAATTAAGTAAGTACACATGGTCAAGAAGAGTTGCTTAAGTTCAAACTGAGCATGTTATTGGAGGAAAAAAAGGTTATTTAAGTGACTATGAAAGTGGTATGGTTACTGGTCACAGACGGGCTGGTCTGAGTACTTCAAAAACTGCTGATCTACTGGGATTTTCCTGCACAATCATCTCTAGGGTTTACAGAGAATGATAAGGAAAAAAAGAAAATGTCCAGTGAGCAGCAGTCGTTCAGCCATGTTGATGCAAGAGTTCAGAGGAGGATGGCCAGCCTGCTTCAAAGCTGCTGGGAAGGCAACAGTTACTCAAACAACTGGTCGTTACAACCAAGGTATGCAGAATAGCATCTCTGAATGCACAACACATTGAGGCTTGAAGTAGACTGGCTACAGCAACAGAAGCTCACCAGGTGTAACACCTGTCAGAACAGGAAACGATGGCTACATTTTGCACAGGCTCACCAAATTTGCCAACAAAAGATTAGAAAAATGTTGCTGATCCAATGAGTCTTGATTTTTGCTGCGACATTTAGATGTCATTATATGGCATCTGGTGTCAGTGGTTCAGGCTGTTGGTTGTGGTGGTGCAATGCAGTAATAGTGCGATATGGTATTTTCTTAGCCTCTTGGTACTAACTGAGCATCGTTAAATTCCACACTCTACCTCAGTGTTGCTGCTGACCATGCTCATCCCTGTACGACCACAGTGAACCCATCCTCTTATTGTTGCTCACAGTAGAAAAACGCTTCATGTCACAAAGTTCAAACCATCTCAAACTGGTTTCTTAAACATGACAGTGAATTCACTGACCTCAAATAGCCTCCACAGTCACCAGATCTCAGTCTAATAGAGCTACTTCAGTGAAACGGATTGCCATCATGGATGTGCAGCCAACAAATCTGCAGCAGCTGTGATGCTGTCATGTCAACATGGACCAAAATCTCTGAGGAATGTTTCCAGCACCTTGGAAAATATCCCACAAAGAATTATGGGTCCAACCTGGTACTAGCAAAGTATACCTAATGAGGTGGTCAGTGAGTCTATTACATATCACAGACAATGTAGTAACCAAGTATTTTTTTTTATTTTTTTTAATTAATCAAATTAAAATTGTTCCTCTCACAGCACAATTATTTTTGCCACTGTGACAACAAAGTCTTCCTTTGATTACTTAGTACAAAGAGTTAGCTCTCATTTGGCCGACAGTGACAATGTTTGCCTAATGAGGTGACTTGAAAATAAAAATAATATATGTCACACGGAGTAAAGGTGAAGTTTATCCCTGTCGAGCCGGCGACTTAAATTGCCTTTCCTCGCAATTAAATCACAGTGCCTTTAAAAACTTGCTAAGTGCTCTCCGATGGGAGTTTTTCTTTGCAGCACGAATGGAAAAAAGGGAAAGAAGTCATTCACGGGTCATTATATTTGAGTACCTGCATTTTCAGATCTAATTATTGTTTCCACTTTTACTAATCAGCAATGTTTGTTTGATTACTTTGCTTCACGCTTAAGGTTTGCTTTAACATCCTTACCTCAGTGCAAAAATGTTTTATTGGCAGCTAAATTAGACAGGATGTGGCGAACATATATTCATTGATCATAGCTGGAAGGCTACGCTCGAGCCATCCAAGAGCTTTCTGTTTGATTGCTGAATTGTTCTGTGACCAATGATTTGTAATTAGGGTGTTTTCTTTATTCCCCTCCCCGATGTGTCCAGCTCACTGGGCTGTGCAGACAACTCCCACACAGGCGATTGTCAACTCCGGTGGGCTTCCCCAAGCTCCTTGACCCCTCTCAACATCAGTGAGAGTGAATTTCATTACCTGCAGTTATGTAAACATTAATTAGATGAGGGATTTTGGATACTGGCACAAACCCAATCCTTCCTTCTGCACTGAGCTGGAAGCCATCACTCTCCGCCATGCTCAGGTTTGTTGTCTTGGCATCGGCGTGCTTGTGTGTGTGTGCGCATTGTTTTTGCCTGCTTCACACGAATAAACCTACAGTACAAAAAACGACTAAATATATGCACCCATCTGCCTGATTGAGCTGCGTGATGTAACGCTGAGCCTCAGGGTGGATGTAGTTTAGTTTAACTTGGGTTGGCAGTGATTTTTCAAACAGGGCAGAAGGATCAGGAGCCTAACTAACCACAAGTAGGCTGTACATAGCCTGAGGTGATTCACACAATTGCAGTCAAGATGCTGCTTTGTTTCACCCCTACACCCTGCCTGTAAGAGCATGTAAAGGATCAGAAAACGAATTCGGCATCTGTTATCCTTCCTAAATCGTCTCCAACACTGAATCATCATGTTTTATTTGGCAGTGCATATGGAGTCGACGCCTTGAGGCTGTCACTCTGCATTACCCGCGACCGACACCACGTATGCAGGCAAGAGCAAAACAAGCTGTAGTGTAAATTATCCACAAATCCCCGCTCTGGAGGAAACACTTTAAAATCCTCAGAATAAACCTGAGAAGCAGCACGGCAGTCGGTTTCACTTTGAGGTGCTTCTTCGAGCAAGGAGGCAGAGCAGAAAAGTCGATGTGAGTGCGTAAGTGTGTGTTATGTATTCTCATTAGGGTGTTTGTATAGGCTGCATATAATGGAAATGAAAGACCCTCTCAAAAGAATTGCTGACTTTGACCATTTTGATCACAGCTCATTATAATAGCTCTCTTCACTTCCTGCTGAATCTAAGATGGCAACATAGCAGCGGGAGTCCCGCCTTTGAAATACCACAATCTCGCATCTATCCTCCAAGCGCGAGCAAGTGTGGACAAATTAAGAGGAACACCAAATGATATCAAGCACCTGAGGGGTGGTGTGGTGGAGGAGCACCGCTCTTTGCTTTGAAAATAG
>VOQK01020413.1:35908-48615 GCA_015052645.1 Benitochromis conjunctus
AGAAAGAAGGTTCCTGGTTCCAGCCTAGGCTGCGTGCAGTTTACCTGTACAAATACTCCTTTTCCTCGCACAATCCTACGACTCACATTGGTGAATTGATCATAGATGTGTTGCAAAAAGTGCTTGAAGTTTACAATACTGTATGAATATGTGGTTAAAGTGTAACTTGCAATCAAAAGCACTTTGAGTGGTCAGTAAGGTTATTTTTCTCCACAAACAAGTGTTGTAAACGCCGTCGAATGCACTCTCCCTGCTTTCTCAAGCATTAATTAAGGATTACTAATCGATTACAAATAATCATCATTTGTTGTAGATGCTTATTATGAGGGAATTCTTTACCTGAGTAGCATAATTTTAAGGAGAAGGACTGTTTTCAATCCTCTGCGGTCAATGACTGCCTGACGTCTAGAACCGTTGGGCGTCACCAAATGCTGCGTGTCCTCCCCTGAGATGCTCTGTCAGACCTTAACTGCAGCCAGCTTCAGCTGCTGCTTGTTTGTTTGCTCTCTTGGGTTGAGATCAAGTGACTGACTATGCCATTGAAGAATATCCCCTTTCTTTGCTTTGAGGAACTGTACGGTTGCTTTTAGAACATGCTTTATTTTTATTGTACATTTGCTCTGTGTAGTGCTGTCCGGTCCGTTTGGGTGAATCTCCATGTTATAAGGAACATTGACGTTACACTTATGGCCCTCTAAGCATTACCACGATGGTCACAGAGTGGCACAGCTTACTTTTAGAGGGATTTTGGTGTAACTTTCTATGCTAGAAAAGCTCTTTTAAAATCTGTTAACTGCATAGACAGTGGATATAGCCACAGCGATGTTACTCATTGGTTAGTGAAGTTCTGTTATGAAGCCTCCCGCTGAATGATTTTTGCCATCGCCATCTTTTGAAGCCAGACATGACAATTGAGGCCTGACACAGAGGACACCGCACACTCATTGGCTAACAACTTGCAGTTGGCAAATCATGAGCCAGTAAGCATACCCTGAATAATCCTCCTTCCAGACGCTAATAATTACCACAATTTACAAAATGAATTTCATCTTTTATTCAGCAAGACTAACGATGGAGCTCGTAATCTCACGCAGAATAAACTTACGATTGTTAGTGAAACGGTGACATTACAAAGACCTCAAGGACTTTTGATTTGCATCCACTGTGGTTTCGTCATGCAAAACGAGTGGATTCGACTTTAAAATACCCGGATATGTTATTCCTGGGCTTTTAATATGCCTCTCCTCTTTTTGTCCAGCCTGTATCTCGAAGATGTCGGTCCTTGATCTGCTTAAATAAAAAGGTTTAAAATCCAAAGCAACACATTTCAGAAAGAAGACTGCTGACGTGTGGCGAGGCTGCATCAGACTGCTTATATTAGGGTTGTGATGTATGTTGTTACACGTCATACAGTGTCTGGATTTAAAATGCAACAACCTTATGTTTTGGACTGGTTTAGGTATTGCCTTAGCAACAAAACATGTAAACTAGTCAGCTGAGTGTGTTGTGTTTGCAGAACAATGCGCAGTACTTCCTATTTTGGAAGAAGAGGCATCAAACCTTTTGCAAAGATCGCAAAGAGGCAGTTCATCACACCATTTTCACCTTAAAGACCCGATGACTTAGTTTTTGTGCTTATAGTATGAACAGATCATCTTGTGGGCAATCTACTGTATGAACTGGAGAAGGCCTGTGCTGAAATTGTCTGTTACTAACATATGGTGAATGCATTTATGATGTTATGTGTTGCTCTGGCCTCCAGCACTGTAACTTTTTTCTTTTTAACTATTATGAATCTGTTATTAAAAATTAGACTCAAGATAGTCCTTTCAGCTCACCCCCTAACTCAGGGGTGTCAAACATAAGGCCCGGGGGGCCAGGATCGGCCCGTTAAAGACCCTGATCTGGCCAGCTGGATGGCTTTGGAAAATGTGAAGGAGGGCATGCCAAAGCAGTATTTCTTTACCATGTAGGAAAACTGAGGCAAAATGTTGAAATATCTCTTCTTTGTCTTACATTTGGTATCTCATTGATTAAATATGTAGTTAAACCTTTTACACTGTCAGAAATTGGAGTTTCACCAGTCCCACATAAGATCATATGAGCCGTGTGTGGCCCGCGATATAAAATAAGTTTGGCATCCCTGCTCTAGTTCAAGCTCAAACCTGCACTCTTCCAAAAAAGTGGACTGACAAAGCTGCTAGGTAGTGAACTGGCAAAATATTAATCATATCCTCTAATCAGGCAGTGATACTAGAGCAGTTAAAATGCATAATAAACACGTCAAAATAATGATTTAAATCAGTTTGACAGCAGATTGGGTGGATTTCCTGTTAAACTGATCAGTACTATGAGCAAATATTGGTCCTAATCAAAAAAGCAAAGTTTAATAAGCCCTTGTTTTGTGATGTGTACTTGGTTGAATTTTTAATTACATTTTTAATTTTGGCTTCCAAAACACATAAAACAAGATACTGAGATAAAACAAAAATTAAATGCCCTCCACTCAAAAAAAAAAGTCAAATTAACCTACAACACACTGTGGCTTCTTTGTTTTTCAGCTGAAATATAATTAATGTTCAAAGAAACTGATGTAATTATACAGAAATGTTTGTTAAGTGTTCAATAAGCCTAGAATTACTTTTGGAAAGTCTGTGTATAAACCTGTCAAATAATCGTAATTTCAACCGGAGCCAAAATAATTGTGGTTTATGATTCTGCTGTAATCAAACTGCCCAGCCTCTTTCACTAATGGAGACGGTCCAGTTAATCTGCCGAGTACTCGCGAAAACTGGAGTTCAGGAAACTCCCTTTTTTATCTATGAGGCGACCCTCCACAGACGGCCTTCCCCTCGCTGCGTTACGATGTTATGACATGTGTGCTTGACGTGTAAGTGAGCGGTGAAGTGCTGCGGCAGGCGCCGTTAGTCTTTTTATAAAATCAGCTTTGCCAAGCAGTCCTGCTCGGTGTCCCTTACAGCCCAGACCTCTAAGATGCTGTTAGTGACAGTTTTGTGTGTGTGAGAGGTGTGTAGCAGGCAGGGCGTCATACCAGCAAAACACATTTACAGTATTATATATCTGTGCAAGCTCCTCACATCTTCTAAATGTTTAAACGTTTGTTGAATGCACAATGCAAAGAAAATTCAGTCAGTGGTTAAAGTAAACTGTGACTGCGTGTTTTTAACAAACATACAAACAGCTATACAAGTGTTATAGCTGAGTGCACTGATGCCTACGTGGGATTGAAACTGTGTGTTCCTGCGTATAAATCAACATCAAATTACTGAGCATGGACTTTAATAGCTGATTATTTAAGTAGTTTTCTAAACAGCAGCTCCAGATTGTTATATTTTTGCTTTTTTTATTCATCATTTTGGACAAAGTGTTTTTCACTATCCCGACATTTTACAGTTAAATGTTTAGAGTGGCTTGATCACCTGATCAGAGATGGGAAACATACCTGACGCAGACCTGTGAAGCAAGGTCATCAGGTGAAACTCCTATCACGTCCTCTCAAGTTTTCAAAGCTGTCCAGTTTTGTTGAGAGCGCCGGTGTAGCTTAAAATAGTTTGTATCATAACGATGTACGAGTTCAGCCGGAGACACGGTCGCCGCGCACCGACTCAGTTTCTGCACAGATGTTTGCAAAAAGAAAAGGAAACAGAGACCGTTGCCCTGTTAGCCCTTTGACTTTGATGCATTTGGTCTTTCAAGACTTAAAAGGAACCGGTATAAATCATCTGTAATGGACTGAAGTCAGACCTTCGTAGCAGAAAAAGAGGGGAAATATCAAACCACGGCAGGATTTTTCCTGGCTCAAAACAGGGATTCACATAAGGAGAACGAATCATTAGTTTTTATATGCAGGAAAACTTCTGCACAGTGACCAGTTAGAGTCACGTGCTGGCGGTCAGTTTGAAGTTAAAGACCCCTGCACACAAATGTGTGGTGGGACCTCAACAACTTGGTTTGATGAGCAGTTTTGATTTCTTTCTTCAGTAATCAGACATAGTGTGTGTGTGTGGAGAGCACTGTACCTTACTGAAAACGTGAAAAATAACCATCACAATACAACTTCACTAAAAGCCAGATGTGCTTTTTTCAAATAATCACAATACTGTAATGTCAATTTTAACACACACACCTGTTCTTCCTCTCTTGTCATTTCTCTTTGTCAGGTACACAGATAGAGAAACAATCTCTTCCCCTTCCTCCTTTCAGCTCATCTCGCCAATAACACAGTCAGAACTGGTGCTCACGGATTCATGTTGAAGCAGTAATGAAGTACAGAGCTCAGAGAGCTTCTCGGGTTAAATACTCTTATCCACTTAGAAAAGGAACTTTCTTTGTCGAACAAGAAATAAATAGAGTAATAATGCAGGTAAAATATTCTCTCCATATTCATTGCTTTGGTCGAGAGGTGCAGTAACCTCTCCACTGGTCTGGGCAGCCTGGCTCCGTCGTTTAGATCTGACCAAAGCATCGCTAGTTTTTCCATTTTCCTCCATCACGCCTGTTTCGTTCGTTTTTGTAGTACTGTGTCCGCTAGCTAGCTGACTCTGAGCCAGTGTGAATGACGGACCAATTATATCATTTAAATAGATTTGTGTTTTGGTAATATATAATTTAAGGAAGCATTTAAACAAATACAGTTACATTTTTTTTTATTTGCCTGTTGGATGGGCCCCTAGCTTTACATGGGCACGTACTCAGAATGCCCACTGGATAATCCACCCCAGTTAATCGGGAGTGAAACAAAGCCTGGGTTTAGCTCATCTGGCCAAAGGATATCTCAGTCTCCTTCCATGCTTCTTTTTTGGGCCTTTATTTATTTATTTTTGAGTGGAGGTTAGTCGGAGTGTGATCACATCCAGCCTCAGTTTAAACTACCTATCGGACCTTTTTTTGCATCATAAAGAAAAAAGTAACGGTGAGCATTCCTAACAGCCAGTTAATGTCTTATAAATATAGATACATGCCACACATTCTGGAGTATGGTATCTGATTTTATTCAGTGATTGATTTATAAGATGTAGTTAATCTGCCATTGAACTGTAGCCCATTTTTACCTTTGCAGCATTGGAACGTAGTACAGAAAATGACAATGACCTGCAATTTAGTGTCAGAGTGTACTTGAGTAAGGCAAATGGTTGCCAACAAAAACATGAGCCTGTTTAGGAGGAAGATCCTGTCATCACCATGACTCCCTGTTTCCCAGAGACAAAGTGTAAGGTACAACTGATCTGTTTAGCAAAGTCATTATCTGGTATTAAATGACTGAACAGAGCGGAGTTGGTGCTGGCCTGTTTTAGCTGTTTTGCACGTTACTTGATTCGCATGAAAAGTGACAGCGCTAATAAAAAGTTCCTGTTTTTGTGCCAACGCACGGGATTCAGTGTGATAACGTGAACACAGTTTGGTGAGACATCAAAGCTCTCTGCTTCTGAGGAGTTTTTACAAGAAGTCAAATTTAATAACTATAATTTAGTATAAAAAAACAGAGTTTGTGGCTGAAGTAGTCCAGTGTTCTCCCGAACTCTCAAAACCCATATGAAAAGTGTAATTTCTTTCTCCAACTGCAGATACTGCGTCCTATCAAGCAGCACTTTTCCTGCTGTGGTATGTTAAAGTATTTTCTGTGGAAAAAAACAAACCCAAAATTAATCTGATGGAAATCTGAGATATAAATACTGAGTCGTACCCAGCCTCTGTAAATGGAAATGACTTTGAGTCCACTGCTGTCTCTGTTTAAAGCTCTGTGGGTGACATTTTGTAAAAATCGGGTTTATTTTCCAGGTAGGATCTTATAATGAGTCTGATGAAATGCATCATGTTCATCATCAAGTTTTGAGTGTCATTCATAGGAAATCCAATTATCCTGCAGACATTAAAATCCTATACAATGAGTAGAAGTTTATGCTCGCTCATTTCTAAGCTGCTTATTTTCTCACTAAGACGCAAAACAAATGAAAGCCGAGACCAAGATTAGTGAGAGGATGGGGCACAAAATGCATTTTAAACACAAATCTGATTACGATCTCTTAAAGCTGAAGCCAAATATTCTGTAAATTAACCTTATGTAATGATATCTTTCAGAGGAAACCAGCAGTAGTGCGTGATAACGTAGAGATTGACTAATTGTCCAGTTAATTCCAATGGCTAAGAGATGCATAGTTGCAAGATTAACCCATGTTGTTCCTTTCACGTCAAAGCATTTTTCCCAGGTCAGAGTCACAGGTCTCGATTCATTATTACCAACAGCAAGGACACATTTTTCCTCAGGTCCTTCCTGTATTCTCCTAAAGCTACTACAGCTTCAGTTTTTGTCTCCTTTTTCATAATATTTCTGTTAATGTTGAAGTATGTTTGCATAGCAGAGGCCTTCAGCACTGCCCCAGCAGTTCCCAAACTAAAGGGCAGTAGGTGACCATCGAAAAAAATTTGTGTCTCATGATGGGTACGAGAGGCCGATCATGGGACTACTGGAAGACCGGAGTTCTTCGGTTCTTTGGGGGATGGGGTGAATCGTAAAAGTAGTATCTAAAAAGGAGAGGCATCTGCCCCCACCTTCAGGGTGCTGCTGTAGCCGGGAATAACTCCATGTGGCCAAAGCACATGGTGAGCTTGATTTCTGTCCACAGGCTACAGCACGATAGCCTAAGTTGAATTGGCACCGTGGGTTGTGAATAGTGACGCAAGCTGCAGCAGAAAAAATGCATCAGCAGTTTCCTTTTTCATCACAGCAAAGAAATAAATAAAAAATGAAGTACTTGCTTAATTATCTGTTTGTTTCTCCACTTCTTTCCTGTGTACTTTGTGTTCTTTTTCACCTTAACATCCGACTGCTAAACATGAAGGAGAGAGGAGTATAGCAGGTCAGATTGTGACGTTCGAGTCTAAGAACTCACTGTTCCTTTTCTGGGTTCCCCCGTTTTTATCACTAAAGTCAGATGTGCTAAATCATCTGCAGGCGTCTGTGCTGCATCCACTCAGATTAACTCACAGAAGCACGATTAAATGCAACAAGATTAAATGCTCTCTGCTTGTCTGAAATTGTAGTTTCCTTTAGCCAGTGGACGTCTTGTGCTGCAAACAAATTGGTGCACAGATATAGTTCAGTACTGAGCGTTTACGAAGGACAGAGAAGTGATACTGCTTCTCAGAACCTGCCCTTCCAGGAGTCCACAGCCTGAACGATTAGCTACCGGAGGTGGCTGATGTTGTTCTTGTCATAAATTTGTCATCACTATGGTGATTTATTATCACTATTATCATTAAAAAAACACTAATGAGGTTCTGTTTTCTCACCGACTTAGCTGTCAGGCAGATAGCGTCGTCTTGTGAAGCACGAGGCGTTGGCCTTTAATACATGTCAAAGTCAGTTTATAAGTGTCGGAGAGCGTTGCTGCAAATGTGAACAGTGTTTGTATAAAGCTGCACAGAGTCTGATGAACTGTTATAAGTGTTGTTGCCTTGCCTCACTAGTTTAAAAATAAGAAATCTGAGTGTGGAGTTAGAAAGAAGTAATCTTACCATATACCTTTTTTCTTGCTTGTAATCTCTACTCAACTCTAGATTATTATTGGGGCCATATTAGCTGCTAATAAGGCACAATAAACAAAAAAACACTCTGATTAATGTAGAAACCTAATTTTGACAAGAAAAGGACTGAAAAGCTTGTGAAGCCCTATATAAATCTATATTCTGAGTATTAGAACCTGTAGACAAATCGCATATTGTTACGCAAATATTATAAACTTCCTTCTAGGATTCACTTTTATTATCACAGCTTGTTGTAAGGAGGGGCACAAAAACAGCTACATTTCCTTTCTCGGAGTACCATGTCCTTTAGGCGTAACTTCAAATATTTCTTTTGTGTATATTTTTAAGGTATGTGTTTGTAGTTGTAGAGTCTTGAAAGAACATGTCAGTGTGTTTGGGTGTGCAGACTCGAGGATTATGAACGCATCCTTAACAGACGTTACCAACAGTTCATTTGACATGCCCTTCCATGCATCTGTCAGTAGGTTTATACTGGATTGATACCTCTGCTTTCTGACCTCAAAGAAAGCAGAAGTTTCTAAGCAACAGCGCAGAGCAACACATACACTGACAGGCAGTGGTTTGTGTATGATGCTTGTTGCTACTCGCCAAACTATTTGGCTTTTCAAAACAACGTCGGAGAGCCTCCTCTAGGTTCCGTTTGGCTTAGTCATCAGTTTTTTTTCTTCCCCTCTTTCTGCAGGGCGGCAACAACGCAGGACACACGGTGGTGGTCGACTCAGTCGAGTACGACTTTCACCTCCTACCCAGCGGCATCATCAACCCCAAGGTCACCGCTTTCATTGGTGTGTATTGCATGCAGAAATACACTTACATTGCTGCACGGCACACACACACACACAGTTCCAAGGCCATTGTTCCTCGCTATTCTCTTCTTGAATTGATCACGTTCCCTTTTAGTCGGCCGCTCGTCATCGCTCGTATAGCCTCCGTCCTGACGACTCCTACAGTGAGTGTGATCAGCTTGACTCAGAGCCAGACTGCAGACTACATCATATCCACCCATCTGCAGTAATTTCATTAGCTAATGGATCCAACTTCTCCTTTAAGGCTTCCAATCCCTCCACACATCTGCAGTTGACCATGTACAGCTATACGATCTATCAATACTTAATACTGTTTCAGCTTACCACTCGTGTGTAGAGGCATATTTCTGTTTGCGGTGACATAATTTTCCCTCCTGTGTAAATTTTGAGAACATCTCATTTCTAGCAAACTAGCGAGCACATTCATTCTGACAGTGTCATTAAAAGAGCTTTTTTTTTATGCTTTTATAGCTAATTTCCTTGTACCTATATTTAATTTGATCAAAGTAATTACCTCATTGCCTCCACTTAATGAAGCTCCAGTTAAAAACTAATTAGAGCCAGCTGTTTGAATACTCCAGTGAGTAAAGAAAGCTCTGCTCTGTCCCTTGGCGTTACATTTAGGCACACCTAAGACTGCTTTCACAATGACAGGCACCGGACTTTGGTTTAGATGCAGCTAACACACAGTCAAATCAAATGGCTCTGCCTGCCCACAAATGGGGACAATAAGCTCATCTTCCATCCAAGTTAAAATATTTTCAGATGCACGCTATCCTGTTTGGTCAGTTCGGCATTCAGGTCTGCTTCTGCTGTGGTCTGAACAGCAGACAGTAAAAAAGACAGCAGATGTGACGTCACCGATTGGTATTTTGAATCATGATATGATGAGTGAGGATCTGACTGAACCACACACTCGTTGGTGCTTGACTTTACAAATTGCAATTAAGAGATCATGCAACAGTTGTAACTGTGCAAAACTCTTGATTAGCCAGGATGAGCTTATCCTGTAGTGTGTTCATGGTCACAGAAACCTTCGATGCGACTGTTCGCTGGAAACAAAGTCACTCATCTGTGAAAGTAACTGTCGGCTTTGGCCAGAAATGAGAGGCTGATACCTAAACGCTTTGTGCCCTGGTCAGAGGAGAGATTTAAGATTCAGTAACACATCTGGGTTTCAGAGGTCAGACTCTCTCCCTGCATTTGCCCTTAATTTTCACTCTCTCTTGGAGCATAAAGCTGCTTGGTAGAGGCTGACTGCACAGTAACACCAGCAGGCTGGACTGAATACAGTGCAGTGCTATAAAGACAGGCTTTAAATTTGATCAGGTTTATTTGAGTTCATCCAGAGTAATAAGCCTGGATTGGCCTCGATATCATCCATAGGGCTGCTCAGGACATCTCCGATCCCCAGCGTCACAAATGACAGGCCCCAACAGAACTGCATCAGCAACAGTGTGAAACATAAAATGCACTTTCTGACATAAAATGTCAAAAAGTTTGACTTGTGTTTGTAATAATTGTTGTGTTCAAATGTCCCAAAGCGTGGCATTGTGATGATAATAGCATGTTATGCTACCTGTAATTTCTCTATTGTAGGAGTATCTGCTATGAAAAAGCAGGACAGTTGAAGTAGAGCATTGGGTTTAGTTTAGTCTGTGTCCTATTAACATGATGTTGGCATCACCAAGGGAAGATATTGACAAACCCTGACTGTTTCAGTGTTTAGAAAAAAAACTTACTCTGTGCTCAGTGATGCACAGTCAGGGGGATGAGAGCCCTCTGGGGGATCACGATGCTCCAATTCGAACCTTCACTGTGCCATTGAAGCATTTTACTTTAGTATGAAAAGTCGTTGTTTATCGAAAATTTCTTTCATCAAACATAATTTTGTGTGTTTGTTTTTTTTAAGGGATCACAAACCAAAAAAAGGGTGCATGTACTCATGATTTACACAGAAATAAACTCAGCTTTGACTCTTTTGATTTGAAACCAAGAACTGTAATGTCACATAGCTTTCTTTTTACATCAGGCAATGGTGTGGTGATCCATCTTCCAGGCCTGTTCGAAGAAGCAGAAAAAAATGAACGCAAAGGAAAAAGTGAGTGCTGTAGTCTTTTTTTTCTTTTCTTCCTTCTTTTTTTTTTTCCTGAGCAAAATAAGGCGTTAGTAATCTGTGTGGAACTCACTGTGTGTGTGTGCGTGTAGGTCTAAAAGACTGGGAGAAACGGTTGATCATCTCAGACAGAGCCCACATTGGTAAGACAGTGTGCGAGAGTTTGAATGCATGCAAGAAGGTGTGCGTGTGGGTGTGGGTGCGAGTGTGCGTGTGTGTGAGCTCTGCTTTCTTTGAGGTGTGTGTGCGTGTGCGTGTGTGTATGAGCTCTGCTTTTTTTGAGGTGTGTGAGTGTGTGTGTGTCCTCTCTCCCTCCTTCGCAGTGTTTGACTTCCACCAAGCGGTTGATGGCGTTCAGGAACAGCAGAGACAAGAGCAAGCAGGCCAGAAGTAAGAAACCTGTTGCTTACAAATGGCTGCGATATACACACATCGTGCACACACTTTAAGTTTCAGGTACTCAGCATATTCACAAACAGAGCTTCAAACACTAAAGTTAATCATCGATTAAATAAATGCCACTCCTTGTGTTCCTTATCTTAGATTGCATTGTTTTCAGTATTCTTCTTTGCACCGAGTCATGCTTTCCTTTCTTTTTGTCATGTGAATCTTAGTCAGGCCTCTGTCCGTCCCTCTGGATGGTTTTGCAGTTTGTTGTCACAGGATCAGGGTACTATTAAAACATGTTACACACTAACAACTGCCAGCTGAAGCTGCTGAATGCGGTTAACAACAGTACAACTGTAAATCCAGGTAGAAGAATGTTACCGCAGCTTCGAACACGATCGCAGCATGTTGTATTTCTTCTATAAACATCTTAGTCTCCTTTCTTGTTTGCAAATAAACATGACATTGATCCTCACATACAAACCTGAAGCACTGACATTTTTTTTTTGTAATAACACCTAAAACTGCTCCCAACCTCGGCTTTGCAGAGCATCATGGTGACTTTCGGCTCCATGCACGCCTTTCACTTTCTCTGCTCTCATAGTGTAATTTTACACAAGGATCTCTGAAAATCCACTCTGTGCGCTCATCACCAAACGGCTGAGAGACTAGATGGCGAACATCGTGGAGGATTTAGCAGCCAAAATGCCAGATACTTCCACGAGGAGTTAAAAGCGGATTATTGGACTTAATGTCATCCTGTTGCTGCTCGATGTGTAAATATTCAGCTGTTAAACAAAACAGCTTAAAACATAATATGTTCGTGTTGTTTGTAGTCCGTCAGGAGGTTTAAACTGGGTTATTGCTGCCAAAGAGTGTTTGAGTATTTTGGAAGATAAACCTCAGTCACACAGACCTAGAGACCGGTCGACGACGCCCTCTGGCAACTTCCAGCCTCTAGGGAAACTTTTTCACCAACCACTCGGTTGGTCACGTCTGCTTTTCTGTGAAATTGGTGGCAAAGAGGGAACACACAAAAACCGCCTTGTGATTGCTTTAGTCTCTAGCAGATGCAGTTAGCGTTTTAATTCAATTTCATTTTAATCTCAGTGCTGCAGTGAAACTTGGAAAAAGTTCTCAGCAGCCCTGAAATGTTAAACGTTCACACTTCACATTTCAAAAGGTGCAACTTTTTGAAGGTGAATGTTTGTGTTGCGCTTTTCCCACTTTCCAAACTGGTGATTACCGTAATTTCCGGACTATAAGCCGCTACTTTTTGCACAAGCTTTGAACCCTGCGGCTTATTGTCCGGTGCGGCTTTTCTAAGGATTTTTCATGATTTTTGTGATATCGTAAGAGGATTTGTTTTGGTTTGTTCCGCTGTTGTACGGCACCATTTTGCCTGGCGGAAAGGCATGTGATCAGACGGGGGAAAAGAGTGATATGTTGGTCACATGTCCGTCCACCAGCCAAAGTAGTGCCGTACGAATTAGCGCGAAAAAGAGACTAGATTAGCAAGCTGGCTCTCGCTGGCTCTTGAAAATCCGGGGGAGAAGGTGTAAGTCTCACGCCAGACCGTACACATATCCTCAGCAGGTCTCCAAGGTGAACAGCCTCTGGCATGTTAGAACAAGGCAGCTAAGGGAAGTCGGCAAGTCAGATCCGTAACTTCGGGATAAGGATTGGCTCTAAGGGCTGGGTCGGTCGCCCTCCCCTCTCCGCCGCCGGAAGCACGGTGCATGGCCCACCTCGCGGGTCTCATGTCTGCGGCGCCTCGTGCGTCGCACGCCGTGGGTTTTCACGGGGCGGTGTCCCATAATAAAAAGAATGTG
>VOQK01020425.1:1742-12877 GCA_015052645.1 Benitochromis conjunctus
TTAAATCAGAAATTGTTAAAAAAAAAAAAAAAACAAAAAAAATTAAAAAAAAAAAA
The DNA here is from genome assembly GCA_015052645.1 of Benitochromis conjunctus. NCBI lineage: Eukaryota > Metazoa > Chordata > Actinopteri > Cichliformes > Cichlidae > Benitochromis > Benitochromis conjunctus. Next base: position 1,799 of record VOQK01020425.1, read on the forward strand.
CAAAAAAAAAAAAAAAAAAAAACAGGTACAAAGGTAAGCCCACCGTGGAATTTGCACAGATTACACTTTGGAGATTTGCTTAGCATGGAAAGAAAGTGTTTGAATAACAGAATGACTTCCTCAGCCAAGAGAAAAGAAATGTGTTTCTCATTTGTGTTGCCAGCTGTTGAGGTTGTCATGATTGTGTCTAAATCCACAGCAGTGTCAGTTTGAATTACAAGTGTTGACAACAAAGAGGGTTAAATCATAGCACCCTCAAAATACTGAGGTAATAAAAGCAGACTCTTTCAGCGATGTCGGACAGAAACTTTTCCGCCTGAACAAAAGCTTAAGCTTTCTTCCTTCTGAAGCCAAAGCATTTATTAAGCCATCAGACATGTTTTTGAGTAAGTCGTTTCAGAAAGAAAATGAAGACAGAGAGGTCAAACACACTGAACTACTCATAGTCAATACCTGTGTTCACATCTTGTGCAATCCATATTAAATGTAATACACAATACTAAGATAGTCTGAGGATGCCTACTGACTTAGACTACAGCAATCGTATGTGTTCATTTCAAGGCATACAAATAAAAATAAACACAACAGTTTAATTCATGTAGCCAATGTCACAGGGCAACTACGTCAGTACTGGGTTCTGAAAGCAGACGTGAACAACAATTGACAGTTTAAAACACAGTTTATTTACAGCTAGAACTTAGAAGAAAGCACTAAGAGTGGTCATCACCAGAAGTGAGTTTCTAAGATGAGAGGACACTAGTGTTAATCCAGGGTTTTCAAACACGTGACGATAAAGGTTACTCCTGGTGAGTTGGTGATAATGCAAAAGTAGAGCTTTCTTGAGAGGTGAGGGTCAGGTTTCCAAGGAGAAGGTTGCCAGTTGAGTCCACGCAGGGAGGCAAGCAGGCAAAGGTCCAGAGGTTTGATTTGGAAGAGCGAGGTGGTTGTAGATGATTGAAGAAGATGGTTGTAGAAGATGAAGGCTTGAAACTTGCAACTGAGACCAGACAATGCATAAGCAAGGCTGTTTTTTGATTTTTGACTTTCATACAACCAGATAGAGTAAAACTCTAGTATCTAGTAGTTTAAAATCTGTTCATGCAAAACAAGACATTAAGAAGCTCCCATGAATTCATCCATTTCCTGCCACTTATCTGGGTTCAGGTTGAGGGTGCAGCAGCCTAAGAAGACCTTCCTCTCCCCAGACACCACCTCTAATGCATCCAGGGGGACACCAAGACAAGCTAGTTAAGTGAAATAACCTCTCCAGAGTGTCCTGGGTCTACCTTTTCCTGTAATATGGCACATTAGTGACTTAATTACCCTTCAATATTGAACATTTTTCAAACAACAATTAGGAGCTGAAATGCTGCTGAAAATATTATCTTCTATACTTTGAATCTTGTTGTGATGTCAATGAGTTATCAATAATTTCTGTCCTGTAACTGTAAAAAAAAAAAAGTGTTTATGTAACTAGCTGAATTGCCCTTTTTATGTACATTTTTAAATGTTATTGGAAAATAAATGATAACAACTATTTTGTTTTCTACAGTATTTTATCTATTTTTTTTAAATCACTGTAGGGATGAGAGAGTGGACAAAGACAACACACAGAAGACTGAGAGAACGAGGGGGAGAAAACGAAGCAATGTGAGAAAAAAGAAGGCAAAGAACAGCATGTGTTGTATCTCCCCAGCTGAGACGTGGTGAGAGCTACATGGGAAACGACTGCACGGCTCCCTATGAATGCTGGCTTACCCACTGGGGAAGCAGAGTAATTACAGAGAGCTTTTGTCCCTGTTTGCCTACAGTAATAGGCCTAAAAGCTTGGCAGCTCAGGCGTTGGATAATGAAGACTCACCGAGTGTGGTAGGAGTTAGCTTTTGTTGTTTACATTGAATGCCAATGGTTTTGAATGCACCTTCTTATAGGTTCTCCCACCTATTGTTGACATATTAGGTTTAGTTCAATATAAGCTGTGCCTTTGGATTGCAGGCTTGGTTATTAAGTAAGCAGGGTAAGGAGCAGCCATCTGGCAGTTATGTACACCTGCAAGTTATAAAATACTCAATACTTGTCGTGTATAGCAACTCTTGATTTGCATGCAAACAATAAAGTCTGAGAATCTGTATATTTCATGAAGCTTCAGACTCCTGAAGGGTGACATTTTAGTTTTGCTTACTTCTGCAACAGAAATGTTTTAGAGTTGATTTGTAGATCTACAAATCTGTAGATTTGTTAAATCTCACTTGTGCAGTCTATAGTACAGATAACAATATATACATTATATGTTCAAGTATCTCTTTACACAGGTGTTGTTATTTCACTCTGCTTCTATGTGTTTCGGTTTATCTGCTTATTATTATTTAGGCTGGTGTGCGTGCGTGCATGTGTGTGTGTGTGTGTATTCCAATATAGCTGATGAAAAATTAAATGTAAATGGACAGATGATGGTTGATTTACAAATAATTTCACTACTAAGTGGCTGAGGATAGTCATCGTGTGTTCACTCTACATTTACACACTTCTGTTACTGAAGGCTCGGTTTATAATGAACTGCAATAGAGTTGTATGGAAGCAGCTTTAGTGAATGGCAGGGTAATCATTCCAATCAGATGTCATAATGGGCGATCAAACACGAGCAACTGACGGTAACCATTTTTTTAACCATGAAGCTCATCAACAACATTTGTTGATTGTTAGAAAACATCATCCTGACAGCAGTACATGTTCCTCGAAACGTGTTTGCGATTCCAATCTCATTTCATATAAGCATAATAATTTGTATCAGACTTGGCTCATTAACAGCTAAGATCAACAAACTCTAGACTGATAAGCCATGGTAACACATAATAATATGATATGGGATGTATCCCATGAAGCCCCTAATCCTAAAAGCCAAGCACATTCTATGTTTTGATACTTGACCTTAAATTCTGGAAGAAACTGTGCAAATATGTGCTTTTTACTACTTGGAAACACATACATACTTCTAAAGTATGCTTAGTTACCTTGTCCAATGCTTTCCAATAGATACATTCCCTAGAGGGAATGTATCTATTGGAAAACATATTAACTTACTGTCCATTTCTGAGAGGGTAGAATTGCATAGTGTCAGTCTTTGTGCATTTCAAAACTACAAAACTAATATATCATGCTTTATATTTTGCTTTCAGACCAACATTTGTACAAAGATCAGATACTGTATGTCAAGAAGAAACTGTTGTCCTGTCTGAAGTATACAGCAATGAATGGGGACCTTATCGACTGGTGATACCATGTTGGCAAATATGCCCATCTGCTGTCACTCACAATGTTGCTTTTGTCATTAATGTGTGTTGGAACAATCTTCCAAGAATATAACAGATCAAAAGCCTCAGCCAAAAACAAAACAGAGCAAAAAAACCCGACTTACAAATCAATACCAGAATTTTTGTAAAAGGCCATATGTTTATCGATCCATCCAAAACACTTCCTGAAACAAAGGTAAGGGGGAAATGGGAAAAATATTAGCTTTGGATATTTCTTGTGAAAATACGTCTCTTATGTACTGATTCACTCCGTGCCCCCTGCACTGTTTATCGAAGAGGCCGGCTTTTAAGGCTGACCTTCCTCTCAAAGAGCATGCTCATCATTTGTTTTCTTAAGGTGAATAAAGTTCTCGCAGGGCATTCAGAGGGAAAATAATGTGTGTTTACGCGTGGGCGTTCACGGGTAAAAGCTGAGGTATAAACACATGTCGCACCGCTCCAAGCTGAGTGGTACACAAGAACTTTGTCCTTCAGACTATTGCAAATGTCTAAGAATATGTGACTTAAAGAGAGACTGAATGGACACAGGAATTTAAAGAGCTCCTTATTAATAATAACAACTGGGCACTGTGATGTCTGCTCTGAAACCTGTTTCATAAAGCATGCTTCATGTCCTTGCCCATCACCTGAAGGATCATATGCTCTTAGGCTCGTTGACACGTCGTTGTTCAAATAGTTGTTGAGTTTTTCAAATGATTTTAGTTGAAGACATCATTTTGTTTAAAAAATCCTCTGACGAAGGAAACCCATGCTAACAGTTAGTCATGACACACTGTTGTACAGGACTGAAATAAAAAAAGACACACATGTTTTGTTTTCTTTTCATTTTAGTTCCTTTTTTTTGTGCTTGATGAAAAACACTATTCATTCCAGATAACGTGTATTCGTAACCCATCAATCAAAGATACCAAAATTAATGTTTTCTTTCTGTTTGTTTGATTTTGATAAAGGAGGTCGCTAGTCACTCAACATTTCTTCATTTAAGTTTTGTCTATTTCGTCTGTTTTTAGAAACAGAAAATACCCTTTGCTGCCATTCAAATAATTCCAAATATTGTTATGTGCATAGAAATGCCACATTACACTGAAATGGAAGGCAGAGGAAGACCACAGGAAAAATGGAGGTAGCAAATGAAGGCTCTTCAGGATTTCATCAAACTTAATACATTAAGTTTGGGTTTCAAAGAAACTACAGATGTCAATAAAAAACTATGTTTAAAGATGCCTGCTTTAGGTTTTCAGTCAATTACATACTGCTATGATGGAATTGAGTTAAAAAATAATGAAGTGAGCATAATAACAGATAAGCCCTGTGAGTCAGAAACCAAGCTTCAGACTGTTCTAAACACTCAATTACTTTTTTTTGTATGTTTTAATCTTAAATCTGCATGATGTCAGTGAGAGCTGCTGTCCCTCCCACTTCTTGTTGGCCTTAAAAGTCAGTGAAGGGAGCTAAAGCAGTTTGTTTCACAAAGAGGATGAACCGAGAGCCTAACCAACTCCAAATATAAGCTAAACAACAATTAGTCAGAGGTGGGAACTATGCAAAGCGACTCTAGAACAGTGCAAGTATAGAAAAAAAGCAGCACTAATAGTTTCCTTCACCTCAGATGTTTTCATTGCTTTGACTTGCTATAACCACACGTGGAAAGATTCAGCACTTTCTTCACTTGCACACAAAAAATAGCCCTCTAATCCAGGCACCAACTACATTCCCTCAGAATAAAAGAATAAAATATATTTTTGGCAAAGCAAATTGGCAGTATGATTTCTGTGTTGAACTTTTTGTAGGCTGGCTCTGATAACTTCTGATAAATTGCCTAAAGTGATGTAAGTGAAATTGAAAAAATCAGAAGGTTTGGAGAAGAAGTGAACTCACCAGACCTCTGTGGCCTCATTTCTGATTGAGGCTAGTAGCTTGATACTCCCAGAGAATTTCTAAATGGGGTCGAATTCAGTCTCTCTGAACTTCCTGTCTCACAGGGGGAAAGGTAATGTTCACGGGGTAAAAAAAATAAAAATAAAGACAGATAGTAGAAGTTACCTCCAACCATCACACCTAACTACACATGCAAATTTCTGTTCAGATTTAACAATGCCCCTGATGCTAGGAAATTGGCCACATTATCAAAGGCACAGCATGTATGAACAAAAAAAAAAAAAAGACTGTTCCTATAACAGAGGACCAGAATCTAATCAAAAGAATATAACAACCAGAATATAATTTGCAAGCATTTTCAATGTTTCTGGCTTGTTAAGGGAGCAATGCAGGAGTAGGATCTTTAAATGGGTCTCCTTCATGTCTTGACACACCTCTCTGATCATTTATGTAATCACGCTCTTTCAAAGTTTATTATTAGCAACACTTAGGTCTCTCACATGCATTATTTAAAATAATTTGTATTGCTCCTGATTGATTTTGACCCTGCTAAAAAGCAGTCTGCCTCATATTGCAGAGGAGCGGGTACCATTACTTTCTCCTCCAATTTGCATTCACTTCAAACTAAAAACCAATGCTGACTGTGTGCAAGCAGCATTGGCAAGAGATCTCTGCAGTCGCTGCCAATCCTCCTTTATCCCAAAGCCTGAAGCAGCATTTAGTCATCACCAAGAGTACCTTGTTGTTAGCACTTAGTCTAAGCACATTTACCTGCTTATCTTATTTCCCAGGTGTCAGCTGGAAAGCATGTTGGTAATTGAGGGGAGTAACCTGCCAGTTGAGGTGTCCCTCATTCATTTAGGTAATTGCATTGTTCTCATTGGATGGGGGAGTCCCTATGTAGAAGAGAACATGACAGGACTGCAATCAGAGCTGAGTTCAGAGCATGTACCTCTGATAAAAGAGAAGCGTGGCTACAAATTAAACAACTTGTCATATTAAGGGTTTATTTAGAATGAACAGTAAATGAGCATTTTGTCAGTTCCTACTTAACTTTTGTCCAGAAATGTTCTTTCATATATTTTTTTAACCTTATAATGAATCAAAATTTGTAACCAGGCCAACAGAATGATTAAGCCTACTTTAATGTAATATCTTTAATCCCAGACAAACAGTTGCTTTAAGCAGAATAACATGACAGAGGGTGACAACTGACTTTTGGACTTACAGTCACAGGACTTACAGTATGTTGGTAAAATCCATCCATTTACCCATCAGTCCATTTTATACTACTTATTTTACACTGCTTCAGTTTATGGGGGCAACAGTCTAACCAAAGAGACCTAGACTTCCATCACCCCAGCAACCTGTTGCAGCTGATTTGTGATAAAAGGTGATTGGTTGGTAAAGTCATGTGAATTAATCAGATTTTGCAAATAACCAAGCTGTAATGCAGTAAACCATAATGCAGTATATTCCCAAGATGTTAAATATTACCGTCTTATCAGAAAACATACACACACAGGAGGCATCCTTTGATGTCATTGTCGTGACTTGCCAATGTTGCCATAAATGTCTTAAATCCAACTTGTCACATGTGGACCCTTGTAAAGGATCCCTTGATGTTGCATGTATGGTTTATGTTTGCTGAAAGAGTTCCACGAAATCAAAAGAAAGAACCAAAGAGGACCATTCTCTTAATATACAAGTGTCACAAACAGTGCATTGAGGGTATGGGCTCAAATTGTGGTCATAAATATTTTGTACTTGTAAATCAGTTTTCTATGTGTAAAACAAATTTGTGTGTGCGTAAAAAGGATTTGTATTTGTAAAAAGAATTTGTGTGTGCGTAAAAAAGATTTGTGTGTGAAACTGCACTCAAGTTGCAACCAACAAGTACAAATTTTGACCCTATTTTTCTTCCTTTAAGCTGATTGGTCAATGTCATGTCAATCACAAATTAAACAATCCAGTCAGAGAACAGATGGGTTTGGCTGTTGGGGGGGTGCTTTACAGAGCTTCAGGTCCTGGAAGGGTAATACAGTTTGATAATAGAGGACGGCGACGGGGCTTCTGCGGCACAGGTAAGCTTTACTTTATGGTTTACTGGAACAAAGTCATTGTCCAGACATATATTTTTGAATATTGTGTTCCGAACACGAACACGATATAACGACAAAATGACTTTGTTCCAGTAAACCATAAAGTAAAGCTGACCTGTGCCGCAGAAGCGCCGTCGCCGTCCTCCATCTTCAAACTGACCAATCAGCTTAATTAAAGGAAGAAAAATAGGGTCAAAATTTTTACTTGTAAGTTAAAACTTGAGTGCAGAGTTTCACAGGCATTTTTTGACTATGTCCACAAACAAAACTTTTTTACGCACAGACAAATTCTTTTTACACATACAAATCTTTTTTTACGCACACACAAATTCTTTTTACACATCAAGTCAGTCAAGTCAAGTCAACTTTATTGTCAAATATGCTATACATGCATGACATACAGCACAGATGGAATATCGGTCCTCACTGACCCACGGTGCGAACAAGCAATACAATAAATACAGGTAGAAGTAAAACAAGGTAGCAACACAGTAAAAAAAACAGTAAAGACAACCAATATAAACAGTATAGATAAATAAATAAATAAACCGATTAAAGAACAACACAAGACAAGGACATAAATAACATAAATAAACAAATAAACAAACAGACTGGCAGCTATTAGGATGAGGGTACAATCCTTTTTACGCACACACAAATTCTTTTTACACATACAAATCCTGATTTACAAGTACAAAACTGATTTACAAGTACAAAATATTTATGACCACAATTTGAGCCCATAACTTACTATGTGCGTATCTTATTAATGCCAGTGGCATCTCGTACAGGAGGCTTAGTTTGTGTGGAGACACAGATAAGCCAACGTAGGATCTAAAATCAGCAGTTAATAAACAATAAAAAATGTTTTCTGCCAACCAAAAACAGAGGCAACATGTTTCCCAATTACACAACATCATATTTTATTTTTCTATCACCTCTTGGACTACGCAACAGAGCATTTATGATCAAGCTCTGTTATCAAAGCATAATATGCCTCTTACAACTGTTAAAACTGCCAAAATGTCAGTTGTAAGAAATATGTTTATGATGGATGTTTGATGCACAGATGCTCAGAATGACTCATTTTTCAGAGTTCAAGTGGTAGAAAATAGTTTAATATTTATAAATTCTTGTTTCTTCTAAGAGGAGCAGGTATAGATGCCATTTTAAGAATTTATAAGCAGGTAATTGAACTTTTGGAAAATAAACCATATCAGGCACAAAGTATTATTAGAGCAGAATGTCTATTAATCTTTGAAGAAGTTTAGAACTGATCTTTAAGTTTTTATTAGGTTTAATGACTTTAATGCCCGTTAGTTTTCTGAACGGGTCATTGGTCAGGTAAAATCACTGCTTTGTTAAGGAAAGGGAGTTTAAAAATGATCTATTATTCTTGACCACATGCTTATAGGGAACACAGACTATCACACCAAAAACTATTGACTTTACCAACAAGGTCTGCAAACCTATGCCGATTCCAGATGAAACCGTCTTTTGATGAGGTCTCACTTTTCGCTTGAGTCAAATAATGACTACAGCAAGACAGCTCCTTACACAACAGCACCTTTGTTACCACTGATCTGATTTACACACTGTTACCTCTGTTTTACCACCACATATTTCAAATAGGGTTTCTAACAAAAGCATAGATGTGCCACAGGATCTCCAGTGTCACCCATTGTAGCCAACTTTTACTCTTGGCTCTTTCAAAGGGACGGTACCTAGTCACTGGTACAGATATGTTGATGACACCTGGGTCAAAATTACATACAATGCAATCTTGAGATCACTTCCTAGGCACCTCAACACCCACTCACACCTTGCATCAGGTGATCTCAATAAGTCATACGAGAGGGTGGGGCAGGGTCTCACACTGGATTCACCTGAAAACTGTGGTGGGAATCACCCATTCCTTTTTCTCTCACCTTGTCTTATGTAATGGCCCACATGATCAACAGTGGATCAACCGACAACCACAACTAGGATTTAAATACCTGGGACTCTTCACCTTTTGGTTATACAATTGAAAAAGCCACTTGGACTAGAGGTAAAACATCTTCAAAACACTTAAAATAGTCCACTTGATGTTTTACTGGGTTAGCGTGGGCTCAATGAGAACCTACACAGACCTCTTATTCTCATTTCTAGATCCATATTTTTATTCTTCAACTATGCAAGAGTAGCATTGTATGATTAAAATGGTCTTTATGTACCTTTTATTGCTTCTGGGTCCAGCCCCTCAGTTTTTCCACAATACTTACTACTACTTGGACTTAAACACTACTCAAACACTTAGACTTAACTTTCCTCTCTTTACTTTATTGTTTTCAACAAACTACCTTTTCATTTTAAAATAATGATTGTATTTGTTCTTCAGGTAATTTCCCCATCTTTCGATCCATTCTTCTTTCTGAGGAATAACTACATTTTAGCAATGTTTAAAAGTCTTTTCTTTTGTCTTTAATAAGTACTAGACTCCCCCAAAATGACAGAATCACTTCTCTTGTCTTATTACTGCAAAGGAAGTAATATGAGCAGCATAGTTTGTAGAGATACTCAATCAGGCTAATTGCATGGATTAGCAGGACATATGACTTTAACATAGGGGTCTGTGGTTGATCTGCCTAGTTCCAACTGGATCATATTAGTTAAACAGTTATTTTACTTTACATTCACTGAGAGTATACCAAAATTGTTATATCTTTGAATAAAAGTAAACAACATAAGTCTGTACTGATAGAATGCTAGTGGATTAGCACTGTGTGCAAGTTGGATGTAATTACACTATGTTAACTGAGGCATTGTCCTATTGCTACTAAGTATGGTATATTTACAAGGCAGTAACAAAGTCCTTGGGGTTTGCATGGATGGGAAGGTGCACATTAAGGTAAAGCATAGCTGTCGGGTACATTTAATGCAGTACCGTAATCAACATTAAGGAGAATAAAATGAGGATATTGTTGTATTTGTTGGTACACACTGCTACTACCAAATTAGACTCACTATGAACTGCTGGTGTCTTTGGTTAATTAATCAACCAAAGACCAAGACAGACTTTTAATTCATTTGAAAGCCTGATGCTTAGCCTTGACAACCCTAGCTGCAAAACTCAAAAAACAGTCTTATTTGTAATAATCTATCATCCACCTAGCCTTACACAGAGTTTCTGTCTGATTTCTCAGACTTTTTATCTGATTTAAATAATTATTGTGGGTGATTTTAACATCCATGTAGATGCTAAAAATGACAGCCTCAACACAGCATTTAATCTGTTATTAGACTCAATTGTAAATGTTACCAATTGTAAAAGAACCCACCCACCACTTTAATCACACTCTAGATCTTGTTTTAACATATGGATTAGAAACTGAACATTTGACAGTGTTTCCTGAAAACCATCTCTTGTCTGATCATTTCCTGATAACGTTTAAATTTACAATAATTGATTACACAGCAGTGGGGAGTAGACTTCATCCCAGTAGATGTCTTTCTGAAAGTGCTGTAGCTAAGTTTAAGAATATAATCCACCCACTGTTATCAGCTTCAATGCCCAACACAGAGCAGAGCAGCTACCTGAACGCTACTCCAACAGAGGTTGATTATCTTGTTAATAATTTTACCTCGTCACTACGTATGACTCTGGATACTGTAGCTCCTGTGAAAAATAGAGCCTCAAATCAGAAGTACTTGACTCCCTGGTATAACTCTCAAACACGTATCCTAAAGCAGATAACTCGTAAGCTGGAGAGGAAATGGCGTGTCACAAATTTAGAAGATGATCATTT
>VOQK01020428.1:6787-25451 GCA_015052645.1 Benitochromis conjunctus
TGACACCTGGCACTATCGGCCGTGTGTTACCTAAGTGTTTCAGACTCTGGCCAGATGGTTGCGTGAAGGGAGATCACACATCCAGACAAACGCTTACCCGCAGACACATCGGCATACAGTTGCTCGCACAAATTATTCATGTGAGCCAGATGCACTGTAGATCTGCAGTCTTAAACACATGCATAGAAACAGATACTGCTCATGTTCCTCGCTTGTGCTTGCTTGTGTCTTTATGGGAAGGTGAAAGGGTTTTGCATTCGATACCACACGCTAGTTTGTAGCTCAGGTTTTAAATTATCTTGAAGGCTGACAGTTTATCAGCTATCATAAAGGGCGGAACAGAAAATGTGACTTTCCTAAGCTGTAAGCATTTTATTAAAAAAAAAACAAACAAACCCATGCACCTGTTTGTTTGCTTGTTTTCTTGACATAGCCAATAAAATAGACCAAACCTACTAAATAACTCTATTTCAAGTGATATATATACAGCACTGCTCAAAAGTCTGGGCAAAGTCAAAGACAAAGTTCTTATTTTTGGAAAACAACAACAACAACACAAAAAGAAACAAAGTCTATCTAATAAATCATGAAACTGGAAATGCGGTAAGTGACAATTCATGATTAATGAAATAAAGTATCATAAATAATTAATGACTTTTAATAGAATATATGCTACGGCCCACAGAGGCTTACTTTCAGCAACCATCAATTGTGCATTCCAGATGCAACGATGACGATTACCAGCTGTGGGTAGTGAACATAAGAATGAGACCGAGTATGAAAGTGGTAGAAATGAGCTTCTTCCAGAGGGTGTTTGGGCTCTCCTCTAGAGATACAGTGAGGAGGTTGGTCTTCATAGCAGAGCCAACACTCTTCCAGATTGAAGGAAGCCAGTTGAGGTGAGGCAGGCCTTTTAACATGGGCCTGGTGTCCCACCAGAGAAACTCAAAGAGGAAGCTGGCGAGAGAGACGTCTGGGTATTATAGCCAGTTAGACTGTTGGATAAGCAGCAGACATGGATGGATTTTCATGTGAAATTTACTTTAGGGCTGTTTTGAGACTACAATCAGGACCACAAAGGCTGATGTTCCAGACACGCAGATATTTAATTTTATTGTTTCTCACGTCAACAGATGAATCAGGAACTCCTTTAACATGATAAACCTGCATTAGGTACACAGTGGTCCACTGGAAATAGGCCTGTGTACTCCTATATACTCCATTAGAAATAATTCATTTTTGATTGATTCCAGGCATCATCACTCCACATTGTAGTGGTTTACACATTCACCTAACAAGGAAAAGAAGCCCACTCCGATCCCCGGAGGAGACACAAACCCCTTTGGGGCTGATGTCAGCAAGGGTAAAAACTCTGTCGAATTAGATGAAAACAAATATGCAAAACATATACATGAATAAGGACATTTTAAGAGTGACCCCAAACTTTTTTAAAGTAATGTATTTTGGTACTTGAATAGTGCTTTAGGCTTTGAAAATGTGGTAGCTTATGTGATCCATCAAGATTTGCTCCCCTGCCTTGTTGTAGTCAGACTGAAAATTTTCATGTGGGAACAGAGACAAAGGCCAGGCTCTAGATTCTGAATAAGGAAGAATGACAAAAAGAGAAAAGGAGAGAAAAAGACAGACACAAAAAGATACAATGAAGCCCTCTGCCCCTCGAAAACTACTTCAGAGGCAGAATGGGTGAAACAAAAGCAGGCACGGAGGGACAAACAAAGTGATGAAAGCGCCGAGAATTTTGAAAAAGATGACACATTTCTTTCATTTGCAAAAAGAATGCCTGCTTATCAAAGCAACATACAATACAATGCCAGCACGCAAGTCATTTTTTTCTTTTGTTCTCCCCGCATTTGTACTGGAAATCATATGGCACATAAATCATGTGGACATTTCTTTATTTCCACCAAGCAACACTACTGCCGTATCAAGAGGGGACGCAATTGGTATTATTTTTTTCTAAGGGGCTCCTTGGAAAAGAGCTTTGATGCCAAAGAAAGAGGAAAGGAAACGGGCACATTTCATCGAAGTTGTCCCCCTTTGGAAGATAAAGAAAATATGTATTAGAAGAAGAAGGGACCCCATCTTATATCAAAGCTCTGGAATATGCTGGGCCTAGCTGGAGATATAGTGTGTCATGTGTAGTGTGAGAAATCCCACAGCTTCTAGCCTTAAACAAAGTAGCCGCTTGCAATCCTGACACCACCCTCTCTCTTCCTGACGTCGATCAGTTAATTCATACTTCCCACCTTCTATCTTCAAGGCCATCACTCATATCTCAGTTGTAATGGAAGATGCAGCAGTCACTTCGACCTAGCAAGGGGGAGCTCCTATTATTCCCTCATTGCGCTGACTGATGATTCCTGGATGAGATAGCGAGAGAATGGGGAGAGAAAGATGTAATGTTGAGAGGGAGAAAGGGACAGAATATAAGGAAGAAGGGTAATGTTTGGGCCCGCTAATGTTTGCTTTCAGATTTGAAATAAAGCTGCTGCTGGGAGATAGGAGAGAGATCAATCACTGCATAGAGAACAGGGCTGGAATGGTAGGGCTAAGCAGGTGATTTGTCAATAGGCTGTAATGGAATTGAACATTCATACAGGAATAGTTATGAATATGGAACCAGGCAGTGACTTTCAAAATGGAGCAGTTCAGGATGAAGCGCTTCACTAAGCCACAGAGACTCCAGGTGGGAACAAGCGATGTAGTCTGGGAAGCGGCCATTTTTCATCTCCCATGGATAAATTCCCCGACGAGGGCTCGGGTTCACCTCCTTTGGTATTTTATGTGCTGTGATCCTTCTTCCTCTGTGGATTTGCTGACTTCTCAGCATTTAAATGAAGCGGACACAGAGAAGGAGAGGAGCCAGAAAAGAAGAATGTCTTTATATGCTTCAGTGTGTAAGTCTTTCTTCATACATTTACCAGGATGCCAGACTTGTGACGTGTTTGCTTCTCCCTGTAATTACTTCTGTTGTCTGTATACAGCATAGGAGCTTTATATTGACCTTTCCAAATGTGACACCAAAAGACAGGCCGAATCTGGATTTTTCACCTCACCTCAGTTGCCACGGGTCTGTGGGATTATTGGACTGAGTGTGATGCGTAGGACCCAAACGCAGATGCTTGGAGACAAGATTATCATAACCAAAAGTGAGCCGTTTGTTATGCTGAAGTTCCAAAACCAAAAACTGAGCATGAAAATACAAAAGACACAGCAGGGACAAATTAGACACAACGAGATAGGCGAAGCAAAACTGAACATCAAGCACACAAGACGAGGGACTATCAAAATAAAACAGGAAGCACAAACGCTGAGAGTCTAAGACACACAAGGCTGATACAGGCAACAGGTAAATAAACATGGCACATGAAAGACTTAACATGGAAGAAACTAAACACAGAGACTTGACTAAGGGAGCAGGAAGTAAACTAATAACCTTAAAGTCATTTATGACTAAACTGGAGACCTCAAAGAATACAATAGGGAACTAACAGGGATTAAAAAACTCATAAACGCATATAAACTAAAACATTAATAAAATCTAGAAACAAAGCTCATGTCTCAAAATCAAAGCAATAGTGAATTAACAATAATCAATAATCCAAATACAAAACGCTCGGTCATAGACCCCGAACCATGACATCAGTAGTCTTACATCAATTTGGTGCTTGGGAACTGCCTTGGAAATAGCAAGAGTATCAAAACCATTAAGTGAATTCCACCTTACAAAGGAGTAACTTCAAGATGAGAGAAAAATCATGACAAATACCAGTAATTCTTTGAGGGATGGCATGGTGGCTCAGTAGTTAGCATTGTCACCTTACAGAACAAAGATTCTTGCCTCCAAATTTTCTGTGTGCTCACACATGTTCACAGTGGGCTTGTGTGGGTGCTGGTTTTTCCCACAATCCAAAGACATTCTTGTTAGGTCAACTGGCAACTAGTTTGGATGTGAGCATGAGTATTGGTCTGTCCTCACTTGATTTTATTTTTCAAACTCTCCGCCAGTACACGCTCCATGACAGACCCCATGGAGAGTGGACTGACAGGGGAGTGTAGCTGTAGAGGAGAGGAGCTGGCAGAAAGCTGGTTGGTACAAAGAGGAAATCTGGGGCAAAAAGGGACGACTTCTATAGTAAAGAGGAAATGTACACTGAAGAAAAATGTAAGCTATAGGCTCGAACATCTGCCTCCTGCAATCAGAACAATCTGGTAGAGAGAGTGGAGGAGGTGAGGAAGAGCTGAGGAATAGTATAATGCATATTCTGTATACACTACTCAAAACACTAAAGGAACATTTTGAAAACACATCAGCGCTCTTTGGGGTATCTGTAGTGATATGGACTGATAATATGTTAAGGATGAAAGATGGATCCCAGATTCGGACCTGGCAGAGTCAGATGGATCGAAAAATAATGTCCCTGAGGAGTTTTATTGGATTTAGGTTAGGCCAGTGTGGTAATTTGTTCAGGAACTGTCTTCATATTTCTGCCAGTGTAGGGTCTGAAAGAGGGCTCCAAGGATTTCATCCTGATATCTAATGGCAGTCAGGGTGCCGTTGCCAAGCCTGTGAACGTTTGTGCATCCCCAGACCATCACTGACCCACCACCAAACCATTCATGGTGAACGATGTTACAGGCACCATAACATTTGCTAAGGCTTCTCCATACCCTTTCACTTAGACCTGCCAGTTCTGGTATTTTATTAAATGCAAACCAGGTTCTGCAGTGCTGGGTGGTGAGCACAGAGCCCGCTAGAGGATATTGGGGCCCATGAATGACAGAGCACTGTCACTCTCCCTGAAATTTAAACCACACAGTGTAGAAGTGTAATGATGGCAGTATTGACTTCTGCAGCATGGGAAAGTGATAGAGATGTAGAGAACAGACTAGCAGGCGAGCACTAAGGAAATCTAGCAGATGAATGATTACAGATCTTACGGATAAGCTTCATATTACACATATTGATGTGCCATCTTGGAGGAGTTGGACTACCTGCGCAGCCTCTGTAGGATGCAGGTATCATCACATAATCATCAGTGAACAGAGTTATCACTGCAAACCTAATGAAAGGCTAAACAAACAAATTCACAGGACCAAGTAAGTTGTCACGAGACAGGAACAATCCGGACATAACATTTTTAGACATGGCAACGATTTAGTATATAAGTACAGTATTTAATTATACTGTACTATGCATAATTCTGCATATTATGCAATGTATATAACTTTACAATTCCCCATCGACACACCGCCAGCAGGCAATGTAAAATGTGGGTGGTTGTTGCTTAGCACATGTCCACAAGCGTGGGCCCATGTGCAGCAAATGTGTATGTGTAAACACAAAAGTTTGTAACTATTAGTAAATGTCAAACGCACAAGCACGTTTGGTAGAAAACAGAGCCAGATTGTTGTTGAATCATGCCTATCAAGCCCTAAATCAAGCCTTGCCCTATGAATCAGCTGCGCCCTTGTGATTCATTTCAGCTGATTTGAATCTGAAATGTCCTTCCCTGCCTCTTACGCTATCTGATTGACTTCCTGATGTAGCTTCCTCCCATCTCCTTCCATTTGTATAATGAAAAGACTATTGATTACTCAGCTAGACAGATGGACAGACAGATGGACACAGAAATTGTGACAAAAAGTGGAATAAACATACAAACAAATTCAGAGGCAAAGCGTGGAGAGCGATGACCCGACGCCAACAGACAGGCTGACAGGCAGAGAGCCAAAGTGTATGTTGGAAGGATCATATCAAGATGGAAAAATGAAAGGCAAATCATTGTTACATATTGTATCTGAACCATGCCAAGTTTCAGGGGAAAAAAACGGAGCCATCATATCTGTGCCTCTTATTGCTTATTTACATCGCATTCTTATTCAAAAACCATATTTCATGATAATTACTAAGAATGATTATTGTTAATAATGCAAATAAAATGGAAAAAAGAAGCCGCATTATTTCATTCTCTTGTTCAAAACCACAGAACATATGGACATATGGAGACCTCAGTGGAAAGCTAAAATATGTACAGCAGAAACCCGGCACAAAAGACGAGCAAGGATAGGAAGCAGCATGGAAGAACAGACCCATGCATGCCATGTACCACCTGCAGATAGACGAAGCGGCTGACGTGGCTGTCGACGGGAATTATTTAGAAAAGAACAACATTACAATTACCCTTCAGCAGTTCTCCAATCTCCTTTGAAATTTGAGTTGATTTTCACTGTGAAGTTACACTTTTGTACATCACCGATTTTCTCTCAGGCTTCAAAGAAATTTATCTTACAGTAAGATATCAGACGGGCATACGCAGTGCTTTATGTCCGTCAGGAGATAATGTTTGTTACTTAGTAATGGATACAGTTACAAAACTGCCAAAGCAGTTGCATCTGTGTGGTGACAATCTCTGCCATGAACCTTTTTAGGAGTAAAAAACAAAATATGTAATACAGCAGACAGTGAAGCACTACAGTGAGATAAAGCACCAGAGCTGCTGGTTTGTTATCTCCATGAACTGGTAAATGAAGGTTATTTTTCATAAGTCTTGTATTATTGATAGCTTATATATATATATATATTTTGTTTAAAAAAAAGTTTGTTTTTTATTATTTGTTTTATTTCTTTCAGCGCCTTAAAATGTGTTTTGTTTTCTTTAGTTTTTTGCTGGAGCGAGATTAAAAAGTAATACAAAAATTAACGTGTAATGTACTAAACATAATTTTTTCAGATATACTGACCTAGAACAGCACGTTTGTGTTATGTAAACTGTGTACTACCTTGTTTCTGAAAACGTTAGGGCACTTCTGTAAAATGTGAGTAAATGCTGGATGGCATGGTATGAAATTGAAATAGTACAAAGCCATCATATCAGTGCTGAATCTGAGAAATATTTGGTGCATTGTGAAATGAAAAACATGACAAAAGAGGCTTTAAAATTCTATTTCAGGCAAGAATGGGAAAACATTTCATGTTTAAACTACGGCTTTTTCTTTATCCTTTCTTTCTTTTTTCTTTTTTTAAATAACAGGTGATGTAACACAGAGGTAAACATGCATTTATCCCAACTTTTTGAAACTTGTTAACGGCGTCAAATTCAAAATGAGCATTTAAAAAAACAAAAGAACAAACAAAGAAACCTTTCCAGTGGCGGGCGTCCTGCTTGGCTTCACATTTCAGGATGGTGCCATTTCTTATATTGCTGCCCGGAGAGCTGTTTCACATTTGCAATGGACTGGTGGTTTTTATTTGCCCTGACATGCAGAAACCATACCTCAGTTTCTGCATTTGATATGTTGTACTTGTACTATTTTCAATTAAATTTAGGCTTTATCTAAATCCACCAACAACCCAGAACCCCCAAATCTCTGGAGAGTTGCTTATTTCAATGAACCAGCTTTAAATTAACAATCAACCGAACCTACCCGAAGCAGCTGCTCCAGCTCTTTGGTAAATGATTTCAGTTGATTAATGATAACAATTTTCCACATATTGTACTCAACATCATTATTACAGTGAATGCTTTGGACACTTAATGTGATAGTACTCTGAGGCCCAGCCAGCTGGTAATATGTTCCTCCATCTCAGCTGGAAGGTGAGGTGCCTTTTTTTTTCTTTGTTAAGTTTACGCAGCCTCGTGTCCAACATGAATGGAAGTCCTTGCATTATGAATGAATGAGCTGTTTCAAATACAGCTTTTGAAGAGAGAGAGAGTGCGTGTGTGTGTGTGTGTGAGAGAGAGAGAGAGAGAGAGAGAGAGAGAGAGAGAGCGAGAGAGAGAGAGAGATCATCTGTGAGTTTGGATGAGTGTAAAGGAGAGAGATGGCTGTACTTGAGTCAGGTAACAATCAAAGAAAGAAATGATGTTGGTCTTAGATTGTTATATTTCTCAGGCCAGATGACAGCAATCCACACAAACAGGAGGTAAGGTCACTAAAAAATGCCAGTGGGATCAGTTCTGGATAGATGGCATTTTATAATCTCCATAAATGTAATGTGTCTCTTATTAGGTTAAATGCGTATATTATGTTGACCTTTCTAAATGGCACTGGGAGTGTTATGGTTTCTCATCTGTGACACAGGGTTTTCTGTGTTTGGACTTTTGATTCATGCAAATTCATTATCGTTCTGGACTTTGAGAAGTGGTTTATGTTCCTAGTTTGTATTAATAAAGCTTTTCTGTGCCCTCAATTGGTTCCCTTTAATATTATTTGCGTCTCTAGTTTAGTTATAGATGACTTTAAGTTTATTAGTGCCCTTTAGTGTTCCCTTCCTGTTTCCTCAGTCTCATCTCTACGTCCAGTCATTTAGCATCCCCTGTGTGTTTGTTTACCTTTGGTCTTTGTCATTTCACATGTTGTCATCTGTTACTTTCTGTTTTACTTTGGTGGTCTTCACTCTCTTGTGTTTTGTATCCAGTTTAACTTCCCATGTCTCATCCTCTGTGATTACTGTCAGCTGTGTTCCCACTTGTTTCCTCTTCCCTTGTTTCCTTCATGTATATATTTTTGCTGTTTCTCCATGGTCTTTGTTAGATTGTCTGTCTCTGTGCCTGTAGTGTTCCTTAGCTCCAGGCTGGCTGGTTTGTTTCAGTCTGCAGGTATCTCTAGCTTAGTTTCAGTTGTTTATTGTTTCTTAGTTACTCTTTTTGGACTTTTGTGTTTCTCTGGATCTCTACGACAAACCACTCACCTGCAGTTCAACTCTACCTGCCTCTGCGTGTCTGCATTTGGGTCCTCCACATAAAACGAAGTCTGCACGTTCTGCAGGCTCATGACAGGGAGAAGCTCCTGTTAGAGCTCTACTGGCCCTTGCAATGACAACCTAATTGATAAGAGTACTAGCTGGGCTCTGAAAAAAGGACTATGCTGCTCCCAGTGATTTAGGAACCAGTGGAGCACTTACCTCCATTAGGCAGTCTCCTGCTGTTGTGGAATCAGAGCCAAGAATCCCAGTGAAACGTTCTTGCAAAGGTTTCAGAAGCACTTGAGCACTAGTGCCTTAATGGACAAGCTTACTGTGGCTTGAGCCCAGTAAGACCATGAATCAAGGCCTGAGCATTTGGTCTCTGACAAACTAAGACCTCGTTATACATGAGCTTTGTTACATATTTTGCTTTTCTGGCTTATGAAGTATCTGGTTGGTTTGACACCAGCATTATGCAAAATGCTTTGCTCCACCTACATTTCCCTCAAAGCGAATCGACTGAACATGCACATAACTTTACACATGAGACAAATTGCAAAGGGGAATTGTAGCGATGCATTACAGTCAGAAAAAACGTAGTATTGTCAAGTGTTACATTTATTTGTCCAATGTGTTTTTGACAAAATCCTCCATAGCTCTTGATATGCTTTACATGTTAATATGCATACTTAGTGAACTACACTCAGTAAGATAACATAATATAGCAGGCATTACCTGTTTTTCATATATAAAAAGTAGTGTATAGGGAACACCATGTGCCATCACCATCATATTAGCATACTAAATTGAGCATGTAGCTTTAAGCTAACCTTATTAAATATAGCCTGACAGAGCAGTGAGTATAAATGTGAACATGTGTTAACTAATATGTATCAGTATATATGATCACCAAATAGACATTTAACCTTTTAAGACCTTGATGGGGTGGCAGCAAAGTGGTTAGCATTGTCGCCTCACAGAAAGAAGGTCCTAGATTTGAATCCAACAGTCATCTGATGCCATGTGGTTCGCCCTGTTCTTGTTCGTGGGTTCTCTTCAGCTACTCCAGCTTCCTCCCAAAGTTCAAAAATATGCAAGCTACATCAACTAGGATTGGCAGCATGATTTTGAACTTGATAAGACTTGAAAAAACTTGGGTACGTATGGAACGTACCTCTCAAGATGACTCCAAGCACCTGATAAAGTACTATATAGGGAACAGTTTTCAAAACCAGCTTCCCCCATTATGTTTCTTAAGACAAGAATGAGATGCAGAGCTAAACTTTTGTTAAACCCAAATGAATTCCAAAGATATCAAATATGTCAAAGTGAATTTGAAAAAAACCTTGAAAGATTATTTCCATTTGATTAAATCATTTATTGATGAAAACTGTGGGTTTTAATACTTCACTGTGGCTAAACATCCTTTACTGTAGCTCCGATAAAGAGCCGGGACAAGCTTTAATAGAATACATACGCCAGACAATGCGGCGTAAGATGATTACCCCATCCAGATACGTGATTGGAAATAAAGAGGAAAACCATAAACCATGGTGAAATCAATTCAGCCAAGATTTTCTCTTTATCTCAAGTCATTATTAAGGTATCCTGACAGGCAGGGGAGCATAACAAAACACAGACACACAATACAAACAACGTTAAAGTTTTGACAAATGTACAAACATTTTTTTTTTTTAAAGAAGAAAAATTACACAAAAGACTGAATATATTTTCAATGCATTTATTTGATGTTCTCTGTGTTGCCCTCTGAGTTACTTCTATCAGAAGAGTGCCCCCACCCCCGCCAACCCACTTCCTCGCTCTCTTTCCTCTGTAGTCAAACCCCTCTAAGACAGGGCTATAAGATAGCTGATATCCTTTGATTCACATGGACTAGGATGAGACAGACAGGGGGCGGAGGAGGAGGGGGTCGCAAGATTGTGTGTGAGAGAGAAAAGGAGGATTCACTCAGCAACAGCCCCGGTCCTCTCATCCTGCCGCTGGAGCACACTTGTTTCCCCTCAGAACTTTTGTATTCTTCCCAGGGCCGGAGAGATAGGGAGGTGGGGAGGGAAAGGTGCAACGAGAGGCTCTGCATGCAAAGATTTCGCTGAGAAAAAGCAGGGCACGCAGAGGAAAAACGGGGAGAAAGAGAGAGGGTATAAAAGTCAGGGATTAAACACGAAAAAAGATTTTGAATAGCATCGCTCGAGTCTTTGGCGCACTGTCTAAGTAGTAGTTAAAAGTGTTTCTTTTAATAGAATTAAATCGACATTTGGTTCTGCGTCACATGAGCTCTGTGGCACCGTTTGGAAAAGAAGTTCAATATTTTGCAGAAAAGTAGCTCCAATTACTCAGCTCCAAGGCAGTGACCACACCAAATATACATAATGTACTTAAGCAACTTTTGTTTTGAGCTGCACACGGAGAGAGGAAGGGTAAGTGAAAGTAAGGAAGAGATAGCTGCAGACTTCTGCTTCTTAGTTGCAGCTTCTAATTGATTTGGTTGTTTAATCCCTCTTGGATTGAGTTGGGGAGAGAGCTCGGCGTGATTGAGGCATTTGGATTCCTTCAGTGAGTTGCGTCGGCAGCATGGAGGTCATTTAAATTGAAAGTGGATCAGTCACCGCTCGTGTTTACTCTGTGGATTTGGCTCCCGCTGACAGCCGGGACTCTCGGTCTGTTAGGATAGATCATCAGCGCGGCCATCGACTCCCATGCTTGTTTGTTTTGCGCACACGTCCACTACAGTATGTGACAATGCTGCGTCACTTGTGGCTTTTGCAGACGGGAGTGCGTGAGAGTTGCTGAAAATGTCTATCAAAACGTCCATTTTCACACTTCGTGTTCCTCCTTGCCACGTGCTATTCCCCAAACTTCTCCTTTTCCACACGGATTTAGACGAGTAGAGCAGCTAACTTTGCTGCCAGCAGTAGAGAATATCCATGCCAGAATTGACTATGGGTCTCTTGACATTATGAGGTTAAGCACAAAAGAAACACATATTGAGGCTTAGCTCTGGACTAATATTGGAATGTGACCATGAAAGACATTTCTAATCTGCTCAGCCAAAATCACATTAACTCGCCTAATGTATTTTTTCCACACTAACTGAGCTGGGTCTGGGAAGATTTTTAATGGGAAACTTTCCTCTTCACACTAGTGGGGGGGAGTACAAGGAATACTTCTTGTGTAACTAATCTATCCTGATTCTGGAAGCGCGGTTGAAAATTTTCTTTTACACTCATGCATTCATAGATGGCTGCAGACAAAGCTCTGCAGATTTTCCCCTAATAAACACAGTACAGATCTATCAGAGTCACATTCAGCGGCGTGTCAGGGCAAAGAAAAACCACCAGTCCATTCCAAATATGAAACAGCTCTCCGGGCAGGAATATAAGAAATGGCACCATCCTGAAATGTGAAGCCAAGCAGGACGCCCGCCACTGGAAGACAGATGATTGGCTGTCGGGATCTCTCTAAGACTTGCTGATCATCACTCGGAGCACGCAGACTCTCTCTCGGGCCCCCCGGGGGATTGTGAGAACTCAGTCTACAAAGCGAGGGAAGGAGAGAGGAGTGAGAGTGAAGAGGAGGTCATTAGTAGCTGCTTTATTGAGGAGAAGGGTGTAAAAATGAGGGCAGCACATATAGCCATCTACAATCCCCAGCTACAAGACTATTCATTGTGTTCTTAATTATCACATTGCATATACATATTTTCTATTCACGTTTCACAGATCCAGGATCTGTGGTGGTGTTCATTATCCAGTGTTTGATCAACATGCCCCATTCCCAAATATGTATTTAAGCTACCATGGTCACATAAGGGAGCACAGCAATTAGATAAAGCCATGTATGGTTTGGAGATGGTGTCCCTTAACAAAAGGACAGGAGACGGAGCTGGAGGTGGCAGAGTTGAAGATGCTAAGACTAAGACAGTTTGGACATGTGCGGAGGAGGGAGAGTGGAGACTGGACAAAGGATGTTGAAGATGGAGCTGCCAGGCAGGAGGAAAAGAGGAAGACCTCAGAGAAGATTCATGGATGTCATGAAGGAGGACATGCAGAGGGTTGGTGTCACAGAGGGAGATGCTAAGGATAGGGTGAGATGGAGGCTGATGGAGTCGCTGTGACAACCCACAAAGGGAGGATGTGAAAGAAGAAGAAGAATGCTAATAGCAAAATACAGTTTAACGCATGTCTGGCACATGTTATGTGTCTCTTTCTGCCTTTTTTCACCTAGGCAGAAAGAGTTACATCATTTAAAAAGAGTCCCAGAGTAGTGGTGATAGTATTGTTGCAGTATGATGACATCATGCCATAATTACTGTATTATTAAACTGGAAATCATAGTTTCTACAATCTCTCATCATCACCACACATAAAGCAGCACAATCACACTTCCATAGGTGTTCCTGGATCTCTGAAGACAGCGAAAAGAAAACTTGTGAAAACATGCAACCTCCGCACAAAAAGGCCAAGTCAAGACTCTTGACCACTGCTGGTGAGTAAGCGTTGCAGAAAGTGTGAGGGGGGAAAAAAAGGAATTCATATTTTTGCTTATTTCAGTCACTGCATTCCATATTTATAATGCATCACCCCTTTTGTGCCTTTACTGTACTGAACGACTTTCCCCTCTGCAGTCTGCAAAAGAGGAAACAACTGGTGGTGAGTCATCTTTCAAATCGCTGTATAAAACAGGCGTACCGTCGGGCTTGGTTTGCAGAGGGAGAGGTAAATCCAAGACATTTTATATTCTACTGGCTGTGGCTTTGAATTAAAAGAACATATGCACTGGCCTGCTGTGGAGGAATGCTTTCAACCAACATACTGATGTGGAAAATTGGGTTGGTAAGGGATTAAATGTGTCGTTTCACGCTATTGGTCAAAACGTAATTTCAGTTACTGCTCCGCCCATGAAAACTGACAAAGTGAAATGCACTCTGTCCCCAAACAACAGGATGGAACGAGGGGGGTGCATTTGCTTGTCATTTTGGGATGTAACTTGTTCAAAGGTTGGGTAAAGGGACTATTTTAATTTTTTGTCATTTATTCACATTTTTCCTTAAAACTAATTTACTCAGCTCTGTCATTTTAAATGTAAATGACCCCACAAAACTATTGGGGCCAAAGTTGAAACAACTGACATCGAGTGGGAGTGGGGTTCCCAAATGTATTGAAAGGTGGGTTGGTTGTCACTGTGGGAACACTGCCTACATTCTGGCTCGGCAGTGGTGGAAAACAGATAACTGTGATGCCAGAAAGTGCATCTCCGGGGTTTAGCAGTAGTGGTATAGGTACTGATGTTTGATATGTGAGATGTAGATATTGTGGATATGATAATAGCCGTTGGAGAAGGAGCAGTAGGTCCCCTGATAGTCTGCATGAGATTTTCTAAAATAGAACAGAAGCAGATAAGACTCTAATCTCAGTAATAGCAGAAATGGCTTTTCTGTCCCCATGGAGACGGATGGGGGTCAGTTAGCCGCTGTCTGGTGAGATCCCAAACAACAAAAATGGCTGAGAGGAAGGGAGTGTGGCACTCCTCAGAGAACACACTGTTTTTCCAGCTGAGGAAGAAGAATTTGAAAGTGTCCCTCAGTTTTTTATTGTTCTCACATTTACAGCTCGACCAGACATACTCTCTTTTTTTCCCCACTGTACAAGACAAGACAGATGAAATTAACGAGCGCAATGGGATAAATAGTGTCAAGATTGTGTCTCAAGTGTTGGACAGGTGTTTATGTGGTTTCCCCTTGTAGACGGAGATATGCTTCAGCTAATTTCAAATTGCTTTGAGTGATGAATTGAGCTCTGAATGTATACTGCCAGAACAAGAATTGCCAACAGCTGTGAAGCAATTTAATATCGTGGAAATTAAAGACTAACCGATATAAAAGCTCTTAGAATCCTGTGGCGCTAATGTGGGAATGTGGTGAGTCAGAGGGGAATATTGTTCCCATAAAGAATTCAAGGACTCAATTAAGCCTTTCAGATGCAGCTACCTCTACACCTCACTCATTCCGAGGGCAGAAAGAAAAGGAGAGCGAGTAGAAGAGATGGAAAGTAATAGGAAGACAGAGTTACAAGGAGAGCACGTGATAAATCATGAATAAAGAGAGGCAGAGAATGAAAGACAGGTTTTGGTGGGTGCAGAAATTTGTTTGTATTATTCTTTGACCTGGAATTAATCAGCAGGAGCTGTCATTAATTTTGATGGACTGTAGTGCATTGCACCGTCTCCATTGTTAGCTCAGGCCTGCATCCACCTCAATTACTGCTTGCTCAATCCAGCCGTGCCCATTTCATATGTACTGAGCTTTTATTATTCAGAGGAACATTTGATTTAGTGCCTCGTTCAATTTTAATAGGGTAAACACTAAAAGTCACAATTACAAACACACTGCTGTCATGAATCCTCTTTCGCTAAATTTGTTTTTTGCTTGCAGAGGTCAATTTCATTTTGCCACTCAAAGGACACAGGATCTACATGCACAAATGAAGCACTGATAATACTCAATAGAATTTATATTGATAGTGTTTTCCCATGCACAAAGGGATTTCCGCACACATTCTATACACTTTGCTATAGTACCATAACAGCCCAAATAGAGCAACTTGCTCTCAGACTGCTGATTTAGTTGGGGTGACCTAGTAGATTGGGAGGCCCTTGTCCAGTGGAACAAGCTCCCAATTTGGCTTTGGGAGACAGACACTCTCTATACTTTTAAGATTAGGCTGAAAACTTTCCTTTTTGATAAAGCTTATTTTTAGGGCTGTACAAGATGAACCTGATACATCCCTTATATGTGCTTTGATAGGTCTAGGCTTCTGGGAGCTTCCCATGATGCAGAGTGTTTCTTCTTTACTCACCTTTTTCACTCACCATGTGTTTATACACCATTCTGCATTTACCGTATATCTTCTAATAGTGGCTGTCTCTTATTGACGCCCGTTTCTAATAAACGCCGGTTTGAAAACATGTCATGACAAATAGACGCCG
The DNA here is from genome assembly GCA_015052645.1 of Benitochromis conjunctus. Lineage (NCBI taxonomy): Eukaryota > Metazoa > Chordata > Actinopteri > Cichliformes > Cichlidae > Benitochromis > Benitochromis conjunctus. Next base: position 22,503 of record VOQK01020428.1, read on the forward strand.
GTCTCCACTAGTAGCCGGGCGACCTTCGACCCGGAAGTCCCTCCACGCTGTCGTCGGTCCTCCCGCGTCTCATCACTCGGCCAGCTGTTTCCAATCAGCAGTCATCTACGACCAGCGGCATTTAAGCTGGTACGACTGTCAAAGTGGGATTATTACACTAAACTGGAATTGTCAGCTAGCGAACCTGCTAACTGTGATTTTCTGGTCTTTTACTTCCTCTCAAGGAGAGTCGGGTGGAGAGAATTTTCAGGGAGCACCACTCGTGCACTGGGCTACCACAGACAAGGAGACACTCGGGAGCAAAGGAGGAGCACAACTGGGAACTGCATTATTTGTCAACTGTTGGACTACCTTTTGGAGCACTGTAAATAAAAGCACTGTCTTTTCACCTCAGTCTAAAAACCGCGCCTGGGTCCTCTTTCCCTCTCACTTCCGTGACAATTCCATCTGAGAAGGGAAAAAGAGCCAGTCTCCAACAACCGCCGGTCTCTTTTAAACGCCGGGCCGGCCGAATAATTTTTTGAATAAACGCCGGGGCTACTATTGGAAGATATACGGTAATCATTAATCATTATTATTAAACTCTGACTCTCTTCTACAGTGTGCCTTTGGCCCTGTCTCCCTCCACTCACCCCCCCAACCGGTCGCAGCAGATGGATGCCCCTCCTCTGGTTCTGTCAGAGGGTCCTTCCTGTTAAAAGGGAGTTTTTCCTTCCCACTGTCACAAAGTGTTTCCTCATTACTGTTTGTATGGTCTTTAACTTACAATATAAAGCACTTCAAGATGACCATTGGTGTGATTTGGTGGGATATAAATAAAATTTAATTGAACTGCCGCTTTGATACGAAGAGGATTTTAGGAGGTGGATAGTCAAATATACTTCTATTAATATTTCTTATTTTATATGGAGTATTGTCCAAAGAGCAGTGCTGATGAAGTTTGAACCAACATGACCGTTTGAACACCCAAGCACTTTTGTGTTCAAAATACACCCTCTGCACTGCACAGTACTGAAGCTGCAGAGTGGAAGAGGCTGTCTGTTCCAGTGCATTTTTTTTTCCCACCGCAATTTGCATAATTCTGAATAATGTTCCAAAAAAGTTTGCTTGGCAGAATAATGTGATTTGGCATTATTTATAGAGAAAATAGACTTTCTTTTGATACAGCCCCCGTCAATTCATTCCATGTAATTATTAGCGTAATACAGGAAGTCTTTAGTGAAATGCAAGGCAGTGCACAGCCAAGAATATGAGAAGAAAGTTTCCAATAATAAATATGGAATATGGGTTTAATATTTGCATTTGTTTAAATGCAGCAGATATTAAAGACATTATTTCTTTCATAATTAGAACAAAATGATGCATTAAATTAAAAAAATTAATGTAAATAAATACATCCGTTATGGTTCTCAATATATAAAAATAAAAGAGTGGTTATAAATACTGCGATAATACTTATACTTAAAATGTCATTCCAACACTTTATTGAAGAATCAGAGTGTCCAAACGTCTGAAAGCATTTTCCAGGTTTGTTGAGAATAATCTTTAGCGCTGGCCTTCTGTCACCGAGTTTAAAAATAGCCTCTAAAACACAAGAGTCATAACTGACTTCTATCATTTATGTCCAGAGGCAAGTATGTCAAAGAATCTCATTCTCTAACATGGTTTGTCATGTTTTCTGCTGATTATACAAGCAGCAGCACTGAATGCCCATCCTAGCCTTAGATGTGTTACAGCTACCAGTCCTCTAACATGGTGTGAATGGAAAATAAAGCCGAGTTCTCCTTTCACAGCCCCGGTGGTGATAACTGCACAGCGTCTCCTCTCGGCTTAACTGTTTATCCTAGACAGATCAGCCCAAGTATTTGCACACACTCCTGGTTTATCTCACTTGTGCCATTGTGCTTCCCGAAACGAATGAAAGCATATGGTCACACTAGCTGAAACGTCTAAAGTGAAATGACTGCAGATGGGTGCAGTGTGGCACTAAGTCAAAGCAGAGGACAGAATAGCCACAAAGGAGACACGAGTAATCAGAGTGGAGAAATGTCACTTTGGCTCTCGTCACCTTTTGCATTGATTGGATGGAAACATAATTAAAGGAGACAGCTGTGCAATCAATAACAAATCTCTACATTCAGCCACAGGCAGGACTGCGGACCACCCTCTCAGCATCATCTCTCTTTGTCAGTCACACAAAACATACACACATGCGCGCGCACATACACAGGCGCGCGCACACACATACACACACACACCTCTTGGTGGTGGACTTAGGAGTAGTGATTCGGAGCGTGACCATACGTGTCATGCAGCAGCAGACGTTATGTAAGACAGTCATCCCTGCCTGGCTTGCTCTCTCCCTCTCTCTCTCTCTCTCTCTCCCTCCCTCCCTCTCTCTCTCCCCCCTCCTCTCCCTCTTACTCATTGGCTCTCACCTCCAAAGGGTGGGAGTGAGGACTCAGCAAAAACAGCCAGAAAACACCCATGAACAGCTCATGTTGGATCTCAAAGCCTCCCACGTGCTCTCATCACCTCATGCTTTCATATGCTGTCGTGGCTCATATCAACACCTTGGCCAATTGGCTGAATCACAGTGTGAAAACTACAGGGAAGGAGAGGAGCATGCCAGGAAGAAGGCACAACAGACATGTTGTGCAAAAACCGCAATGTGACTTTTATATTAGACTCTTTTTTGGGGCATTTTGAGAAAATCAACTAAAACTAAAAAGATATTTTATTTATTTATTGCCCCAAAATGTACATGCACACAACATACAAAAGATCAGTCAGCAATAACAACATAAATCATCAAGAAAGAACAGAGAGTGGGTAGGTATTGCACAAAGACTAATAAGATGCTTTCATCATGACACCCGATCCCTGCTACAAGAAGAGCCATGCTAGTGACTCTCTGGGGCTACAAACAGCAGTGCTTAGGCTTAAATC
>VOQK01020428.1:31222-41594 GCA_015052645.1 Benitochromis conjunctus
AGAATTATTCTCCAATCAGGTCAACCATAAATAGACTCCCGCAGAGCCCCAGCGGAAAGGAGATTTGCGTGATTGCCCATGCACCGAGCTAAAACATTCAACAAGTACTCGACGGCACAGAACAAGTATCACTGGAGAATTCTTTCTGAATTCTGGTCCAGGAGGCATGGCGCCAGTGACTTGCTCCCTCTAAGGCCCGAGTCTATCGTCTGCTGGGGATTTCGCTCCCTCGCCCAGAAGTGTAAATTCAAACAAATCTGAGTGAATGAAAGGTGATAGTGGAAAGAGGGCAGGAGAGAGAGCAAAACAAGGACATGCAGGCACGCCTATTGTAAAAAACGTTTGGACAAGTTAATGCTTTGAGAATTCTGCACACACAAGAAAGTGCAGTTAAAGCAAGGAGAGAGAGCAAGCGCAGAAGAGAGCAGACTGAGTAGAAGTCAAAAGGAAGATGAAAGGGGTTTTCTCCTATCCCTCCATCGACCCTGGGGCTGGATTGATAGTTGTCACCTGCTGAGACGGGTATCCACCTAAAGGGCTACAGCTAAATGCATGACTACCCATGTTCGTGTGTGTGTGTCTGGGCCAGGATGTGCTTGAATCTATTCAAAGAAAGCTAGATAAGTCGAGTGGCGAGAGAGAGAGAGATTCTGATTCACTGCACAACACTATAAACATGCATTATGTGATTATGCATGGGCAAAAACAGGCAGCTGTTCCAGCTACTAACATGGTAGGGAAAAGAAACCCACACTTTACTTCAGGCATTCAAGGAAAGTGCCTCTCAAGAGCTAATACTGCTAGTAAATGGAAAGACTGCCTTCATGCTTATGTGTGTGCATGTGTAGGCGGTTGTGTGTGTGTCTGTGTGTGTGTGTGTGTGTGTGTGTGTGTCCGTATGTGCAGGAAAGAGCATTTAGCTACAGAATTAACTGCACATCGATGCACCTGGAGGCTTCTTAGTTTCTACTTTCACAGCTGGACAGAGGACGTGGTGAGTCCTTATGTGTCTAATGAAAACAGAAAAATCTGCAGACACACAAAGAGAGAAGCACATTGCCTCGCGCTACATCTACACACAGTTTTAGAGAATCTGCTCTACTATCAAGACTGTTTTGCTGGAAAAAAAACATTCACATGGCGGAAGTTAATTAGGTTGCTTTATTCACTGAATTGTCTCTGCTTCTTTGCAGTTAATTGCTGATTTCGTTAGATAACTGTGTCCAAAGCCTTTGATGGAATAAGTTCTGCAAGACACTCCAACCCTGAAACATTGGAATTAAGTGTGAAAAGTACACAATGTTAAACTGTTTTTCTCTGGGAAGTTACACTTTTATGCCTCCTTTTCTGCACAGGTACCAATTGCAGTGTTTGAATTTAACTCGTTTTCTGTAGGTCCAGATGTGTCCCGTGGATTTATTCCAAACTTGACCCATAACATAACTGCACTTACCTTTGAATTTAGTGGCCTGTGTCACTTATACCTCTTAAATGAACAATGACTGTGTAAAAGATGAAAAAGAAACATGATTCGCATGAAGCAAGCACAAAAAATATCACCCAATTCTGCAGTTGTTGCCAGCTTTAGTGCCTTTCAGCTCATTGTTGACCTTTCGTCAGCCTTGTTTCCATTGGTTGCAGGTTGCTACTTAAGCATATTCTCACTGATTAACAGAATGCACAATCTCTACCCACCAGCCAGCAGACAGATAAACTATTAGTGGAGCACTTCTTCTTTAGAGTCAGATTTCCCCCAGAGGTTACTGTAGATAAAAACAGAAATGAGAAGCTAGTAAATATTGGAGTTTCAAATACAAACATAATCAAAGAGAGCTACAGTGAGTCAGCTGGTGAATGAGATTAATGTATTGTGACCTGAGGGACGTTCTGTCTGCATCTGATTAATTACATATATAACAATTCTAACAATGTTAGAATCGTTACAGCCATTAATCAAATGGCTATAATGCAAATGCAATGTAGTTATGCAATGTAATGTGAAAAATATTAATGAAAATCTTTCAGCCAATCACTTTGATTTTCATGCAGCAGCATGCAGTTTTATGCAGGAAAATGCTGATAATCAGTTGGCACAGAGAGAAACTGAGCACCTGTCTGGTAATAAAACACTTAAAGTGGGGGAAATAATTATTTGAACTTCCCCCCCAACACTGAATTTGTAGGTTTGTTCACTTCCAAAGAAATTAACAGTTTCTAATTCTTATTGTAGTTTCATTTTAATGAGAGACAAAATATCAACCAAAAATCCAGAAAAAACACATTACATAAAAGTTATAGATTGATTCGCAGCTCATTGAGCAAAAGAAATATGTGATCCCCAAGCAAAGCATAACTCGAGGAAGGAATCATTGTTAGCATGGACAGCGGTCAGACATTTCTTGTAGTTGGTCACCAGGTTTGCACACATCTCAGGAATTTTGGACCACTCCTCTTTACAGAAACTCTCTAAATGTAAATCTAAATAGGTTTCTTGGCTGTTCCAGCTTCCTCCACAGATTTTCTATAGGACTGAGGTCTGGAGACTGGAAGGCTACTCCATGACCTTAATGTGCTTCTTCTTTATTAGCCACTGAAATAAGCTTTTCATTTCCAGGCTAGAAAACCCATCCATGACCCATCTTAAGTGTTCTGGATAAGGGAAGGAGGTTCTCGTCCAAGATTTTACAGGACATGGCCCAGCCCACTGGTCCCTCAGTGTGGTGAAGCCTGTACGTTTAGCAGAAAAACAGCCCTACAGCATAATGTTTGAGGATGGTGTTCTTTGGGTCATACTCACAATTTCTCTTACTCCAAAAACAGCGGGTTGAGTTGAAGCCAAAGAGCTCAATTTAGTTTTCATGTGCCCACAGCACTTTCTCCAAAGGCGTCTCCGAATCATTTGGCAAACTGAAGACAGTCTTGAACATGTGCTGCTTGAGCAGGGAACCTTGCAAATGCTAATGACTGATTGTCATTTGATATGTCTTCCATTTCTGAATAACTACACCAACAGTTGTCACCTTTTTACCAAGCTTATGACTGATGGTCTTGTTGCCCATGTTTGCTGAATGTGGACAATCACTAGCCACTTCATTAGATACACCTTGCTATTACAGGTTGAACCTGACATGGTTTAAGCAGGCCTGGGGTTTTTTTGCCTTCTCTCTCACTTCTACCCTCTATTGCCTTCACCCTCTCTCTGTACTCTCAGCTGAAGTATTGGGTTGGCGCTGCTGTGGGCTCTGCGAGTCTGGTGGATTCTTCACCTATTCTCTATTGCCTCATTTAAGGAACAGTTCATGCCATGGTGTGGTCTTCTGCTGTTGTAGCTGCTTCAAGATTCAATGTGTTGTGCATTCAGAGATGCTCTTCTGCACACCTTGGTTGTACCTTAATAGTTCTTTGAAGTATTTGAGCTTCTCTTTGTTCCTATCAGATCGAAGCAATCAGGCCATCCTCCTCTGCTTTCTGGCATCTATAAGGCATTTTCACCATGGTTGCGTGAAGAAATCCCAGCAGATCAGCAGTTTCTGGTACCAACAACCATATAACATTCAATTAAATCACCTTTCTTCCCCTGAGATATATCACCAGTTAGTTGTACTAAGTAGTATACAGTAAAGTATATGTCTGTGTATTTTAATCTTTTTATGCTATTCAAATAAACAAAGGATGAGTTTAGTTCCTCGCTGTGGTGGATTTTCCCTCACCGTCACTCTCACGGGTAGACAACTCACTTTAAATCTGACAGTAAAAGTGAAATGGGAGCAACGCATGCTCATATTTTCATGTACTGTTACACTGCATTGTGTTTTATTTAATTTTGATCTTTTTTCTCTTTGTTCCCTTTATCAAACCCTTGAGGTCTTCCCTATTTCCTCCTCTTCCCGTACTACACATCTCTCCTTTCTGTGAGGATGATGAAGCTTCATGTCTGTTTCCTGATGCACAAAACACTCTTGAAGGCTCTTTCCCCCCACCCACCCCCACTCCAAACAATTCAGCTCTAATGGAAATCTTCAATATTGCATGTAGAAGCCCTCTGGGTGCTGTTGATGGCCTGTAGTTAGAGATTGGTATACAGGAGAGATGGTCAGCTGGAGCAAAGGAAGGAGCTTTGCTAAAGTGCAAATAGATGAAAAACCAAGTTGGAAAAAAGGGTAAATGTGTGTGTATGTTATATGTGTACATTTATAGCTAAATCCATAATTAAAACCAGCATAACAGGAAGAATAGATGTGACAAGAATTAAATACTTTTGTGCAGGCAGCACAAATTTTTTTGCATTTGGTAATTTAAAAAAAAAACAAATCCACAAATAAAAAATAAAATAAACAAACTACGAGCTTTCAATTTTCTTTGTAAAAAGATGCCACATGCACAGACGGGGCAACAAGAAGTGTGCCCCATCCGTGTCAAACTCTTTTCTGTTTTTTTAAAAAGTGAAAAAAATCACCAAAAAGTGTGACGATTGCAGTTTTTCTCCCTCATAAATATTTTGTCTCCCTCGCACAAACAGTCATGTGGTATTCATCCAGTCATATTTAATTCATTTCTCTGTAAGTTTTTCAGCTGTAAGCCGGTCCTTTGCATGAAAAGCCTTTAGCTCTGTAAATGTGGCCTTGTTTTTCTTTTCCTTTCTTTTTTTACAGTCTACGTCCAGCAGGTGAAAGCAACAGCCAGAGGGAATCCTGTTTGCTCCCGCTCTATCGCTCTGAAACTGGCTGCATACGGATGCGACTGGATTATGCACAGTATCTTTTTCACACACCTCTGAGCGAAGAAAGTCAGGAATAGAGATCTTTGGCATGAAAGGACTTTATCTTTGTTTGTGGCTCTGGAGAGAAGCCGAGTGTACCGCTGTGTTGTTTTGTGGCCTCACCTTTGAAGCTACACAGTCATCTTAAATCCCCGAGAATAGGGACGTCTCAGGTGACGTGGTGCAAACCTTAAATAATATGTCACTTTCTGGATGGGAAGGTTAAATAGGATTTGGTGACCCTTGAACTCTAAGTTTGTGCAACCGCAGTGCCTATTGGCTGGGCTGTCTCAAGCTGTGACAGTAGACCTTGGGCACGCAGCAGAGCTCTTAACCGCTCCCCGATAAACACTCACAGCTCTTGCTCTTTTGCCGGTTCATCTGCCTCTCTTCCCTTTTATCCACCTCTTCCGGAATCTCTCACATCTTTCCATTTATCCCCTTCCCCGCCCTGCCCCTCCCCTTGACAACCTCTGGCCTCATTATGGGAAAGCTTCTGCGTGCACAATGGTGCATTCTCACAAACAGCAGTGGAGTCGAAGCATCAAAGTGCATTGTAATAGAGAGAGACAAAACCGGAGAGGAAAATGAGAGTGGGTGAATAAGAGCGAGCGAGAGAGAGAGAGAGAGAGAGAAGAGGAGAGAGGTCTGAGGCACTGGGCTGCTTCAGTGCAACAAGCCCTAGGGAGAGACCTATTTCCTCCCATTAACGACTATTTGCTGTGATCCAATATTTGAAAGGTACTGCAGGAAAAACACATCTACTATAATTCAGCTCAGCTTTCTGGTAAAAATGTCTTTTACAGTGTTTTAAAGCAAAACACAACAAGTTAAAGGCAATATTACTCGGGAGCTTGTGTTTGAAGTAAAAAGAGTTATATGAGGGTTTGTTACACATGGAGAATGCATTTGGCTTGGAGACATAAAAATTGCCTTTCTACACACTGACTGTGAACAATGGGCCTTGCTCTCGGATGCCTTTGCATAACTGTGAGGGCTATGGAGCTGAAGCACCTAAATGAAATTCAGCACTTATTCATTTTATGTGCGCTGAAATGAGCGTTGCAATCTAATCTCAAAACCGCTTTATTTTAGGAGACATTTTAACGCCTTTGTTGAGTGATGCTCTCCAACTTGCACTGGGGCAGTGAGAATTAGCAGCTCTAAGTGATTTGCTGGTCATTCTACATTCCTGTGGCTGCAAATTGGGTGGTGATCAAAAGATAAGACTGTGTGAGCAAATGGCAGAAATTAGCTTTTCATGTAATGTGGGAAGTGCTCAGACTAGAGTCCCTTCTCCTAAACATCGAAGGGAGGAGACTCTGGGAAAGGGTAAGTCTGGGCATCCCTGCTTTGACTGGTTCCCTTACAACATAGATCATCACAACATAGATGAAATCGTATTTATTTAATAAAAATACAGGAGCAGTGTGTGAAAAAGTGATTACACCTCATTAATCAGTAGCTTGTACCACCTGTAGCAGCAATAACTTCACGTAATTGTATTCTGTATGATTTTATCAGTCTCTCACATCATTGTGGAGAAATTTCGGACAACTCTTCTTTACAAAGTTACTTCGGTTATTGGAGCTTTATTGGCATTACACAACTTTTATAAGGTCCCAGCAGAGCATTTCAATGAGGTTGAGGTCTGGACTTACAGCACCTTGATTCTTTTCTTTTTCAGCTATTCTGTTACAGATTTGCTGCTGTGCTTGGGATCATTGGCCTGTTCCATATCCCAATTTCAGGTCAGGTTTTAGCTGTCAGATACATCCACCTCGAGAATACTTTGGTATTCATGGTCAACTCAATTGCTACAAAGTGCTCAAAACAAGCCCAAATCCTCACCCCTCCACCACTGTGCTTCTCAGCTGGTATGAGGTGTTTAGTTTTTGCCAAATGTGGCGCTGTGTGTTATAATATTATAATATTTCTCAGTGTAGAATGATGGACTTCAGATAGTTTGGAAATGGCTTTATAGGCCTTTCCAGGTAGAAAGGCAGCAACAAGCGCTTCCTAAAGGTCTTTTACTCCTTGATATTAGGCTAACACACACCTGAATACTAAAGACCAGCAAACTGCCAAACCTTGGTTTTATAGCGGTGCTCACACTTGCTGATGATCATTTAATCAATTGTATTTGATTATCAGCACTTGGCTGCTACTCTGCTACCCTCTTAATTCCCGTGGAAGAAGAAAGGACGTACTCAGTTTTTCATACACTGCTGTTTTCTGAAAATCTTGCGAATGCAAAAAGTCAAGATAGAAGTCATCTAGGATTTAAAAATGTATACCATAAACCACGTTTTAGTAGTTTTTGAACCTGATAACGACCTGATCATTTTTTCTTATTAGGTCCTGATTCAAAAAACGTTGAAACTGAAAGAGCATACAGTTTTTTTCTTTTTCATGTGACTATAGGTGCGTTTGCCGGAATAGGCTACTTCAATCCAGTAAGGATGAAGAAAGATGTGACAGTAAAAAAGTAGCATAACAATGCTAATATTCTCAAAAGAACACTGACGACTCCACCTTATTTTTAGGCGTTAGCTTATATTTTTTAATCAGCATTAAACCCATTTTCATTATACTGGAAGTTGGTCATAAACCACATTTAGGAATTAGCACATGTACCATTATAAAGACAATATGCTTGTTATATGTAACAGGTTTCATGACAATCCATTAAGCAGCTGCTGAGATATTTCAGTCTGATGGATTTACCGACTTTGATATCCTTTCAACGGTGCTAGCATGCTCAAAATCAATGCTTTGTGATACAGGAGAATAAACAGACCATGTTTTTGAAATGTGTCCCTACTTTTTTTTTTTTTCGTCTAACCGTTCAAAGATTATAAGCATGAATTATCCCTGAGAGATGCTGAACCAGAAATACTGGACTGACCAGTTGTCTTAGCTCAGCACATCAGCCCTGCAGAAACTGAAAAAAATGCAGCAAGGCAGAAAGAAAGACATACATATGGAAATGCTGCGTACTAAATCTCCCTCTGTATTCATTAGATAGTGTTTCAAACCGTCTGAGAGATGCCAAAGCTTTTCTTTTCTTACATTTTTCTGTAATTAGCTGATTACTTCAATTCTGGGATGCGCTCGACTTCTTCTTTATTGACAGAATAACTTTACATTTTCTAACACACTGTCGACTCAGCCATCAACACAGCCACAGAGGTACGAAAGGCAAGCATCCAGGCGAGGGGGTTGGCCTGCCAGTCATCCACACAGACATCTAGCCAGACAGGCAGGCTTCCATTATGTTTTGGGCCGCGAGTGCTGATTGCTTGCCGCTGCTGCCTGTGTCAGGATTAGCCATTGTGGCCAGAGCAGAGTGGATGGGCTCGGAGCCTGAGATGATGCTAAAAACCCTCTCTGTAAGCAACAAGGGGCTGGAGTGTATTCACTGCGGACTGAATAAACATTTACCGAAGATATGCACCAACATCTTTGCTGGCACGTAACCCCACAGGCAAGCAATGGAAATCTCACACACTCAAAATGAAATTAAACATTACATTAACCAAAGCGCGTGTGTGCACACACACACACATATATGAACAAACAAACAAAGTGAAACACTACACAGGAAAACAAACAGGCTGCTTTTTTTCCCCATCCAACTCCTCCCTCCTCCCCCACCCGCCCCCTTTTTTTTTTCTTTCCCCAGAAAAGTGTCAGGCAGGCAGGCAGCAGGGCTGGCCTCACACCCCGTCAGAGTGGTCAGCAGTAAAAGGATTAGCTGGGAGAGAGAGCGTGACGACAGGCCAGTTTTCCGCCGTGCTCTGTCATTATTGAAAAACATTACACACTCAAAATGGAGCAGCAAGCCAAGCTGCTGTCGACTTAATTACTCCAAGAGCACTTTGTGGCTGTGGCACATTTTAATAATTTCTTCCCCTTCTCACCCCACTCTTTCTGCCCACTGGCTTCGGAGATGTACAAAAAAACACGGCACCATTGCCGTTGCTCATGTACTGACTCCTGATTTAACCACCGCACCCCTTTAGCTCCACGTGATTTGTTTCTCTTCCTTTTGTTTGCCTTCCACTGTGAATTTGTTGCTCCATCTTTGTGGACTGTGGTTGTGTTTAACAGTGGGTCGTTAGGGTGAGGCATGCAGACACAGAAATGTATCACAGCAGAATTTTTTTAAAACCCCAGAAAAAACAGAGAGAAGGTTCACACTTGTATGTGACAGGCAAGCCTACCTTTACTTGCACATCAGACCCATTAGAAATCCCTTGGAGCAGCCATTTTTTTAAATGCATTTTTTTATTTCATGAACAAGTTCAAACCCAGAGCAGTCCTACTTCTCTTTACTACACACCATGATGCACTTTTCCCCAATGCATGTCAAGTTCAATTAGCTCCAAGATCAAATATTATGACGCGCAAACTGTTGCGCTGGCAGCTGCACACAGACCTCCCCCCATGGTTGGCTGCTTTCTACACTTAACTTTCTCAGCAGCATCACTCAAGGCCATAGGACTTGACTCCATGAATTATGCATAGGCTCATATTCAGCCACAGAATATAAGCTAAAACTGTCATGAGCATCTGTGACCAATGAAGATCTGGTGTGGTTATAGAGCACTTCAAAGTCCCCAAGGGTGAGGGGTCAAAAGATTCAAGTGCAGGTATATAGTATTGCCAGTAAATGTTAGTGATGCAAGTCCTCAGGGAGGAGGAGGGGGAGGAGGAGGAGGAGGAAAGAAGGTTTTAGGGTGAGGAGTGTTGACAGCCCTGCAGAAAAGGAAACAAAGGACAAGTAAAGAAGGAAAGTTCTGCACAGGGAGGAATAATAGGAGGAGACAAAGACAGAGAACATTAGTGACGGTAAAGGAGGGGCAGAGAGTCTTTAGCACAGTCACGCAAGTAGGAATTAAAATGTCAACTCAAAAACACCAGGGGGTGTGTGCACAGCGTAGGACAGAATCACGACTCTATCTCTGTGCAGCTGAATCAAATGTACCGCGTATATGCACGAGCACACATGCAGAGGGTTGTCAGGCCATGTTAGCTGTCCGGCGCCTCATTCGGATCATGCAGATAGACTACATATATGCTCATTAGCCCTCAAGAACCGATATGGCTGCAAATCTTTTAACGTGATGTGATGTTCTTTCAAAAATACCCCGTTTAAGCGAAGACTTTTCCACTTTGCTTTTTTATTTATTTCTCGTAGCGGTATTAAATTGTAGCCACACAGCCTCGTGCAACAGTTTCCTACTGAAACTGATCAAAATGAATTTCTTCTGGCCAAGGTTTGGTGTCTTGAGTATTAAATGGCTGAGGGAACACAAACACGGAATCCCCCCCTTTCCCATAAGGCGGCACAGCGGGACACATATGGTAAGGTAGATTTATCTCATTCTAAGAAGTGCATTTATCTACTTTAGAAGTCTCTCTGGATGAGATAAATGATAGCACCTGCGGCCACCAGGGAAATTAAATAGATTATTTTCTTAGTGCACCACCATACAGATGGCACAGGAGCCTCAACTTGCAATTCTGTATTCATGCAATCAAGTAGTGGATTACAAGATTGATTTTTTTTTTCTTTCTTTCTTTCTTCTTTTTTTTTTTTTTCCTTTT